>JAQGBH010000748.1:0-43094 GCA_034698265.1 Sminthurinus aureus
CGCAGATATACATATATCATATAAATATAGGGAGTCAAGCCCCTTGACTTTGGATCTAGTACTTTATCGATGCCTGCGTTATATAATTGAAGACAATGTTGAAGTTTTTATTTAGATTGAACTTACATTTGTATTGAAACAAGGTTCAAGTAGGTGAGGTTTAGCTTATTTTGGATTCCAATTTTCCAGAATTTTCTACAATCTGCAAGAGGAAGCAGGACTTAAAACGTGAATACAAAATATGAATCATGTCTGATATCTTACAGGATTTTGTACTGTACCAAACTCTTAGAACATTCGTATTGGTCTCCACAATTTCCGGATTTATGGTGATGAACTGGAAAGTTCCACGGAGAGATCCATTCTTATCTCCATGCGACGGAGAAATGAAGAATCCAAACTTCCAACTGTATTCTCCTTTGATTTCCACCCGCGTTTCGTTTCCTTGTCCCTCCTTCCAAATAGAGTTTTTATTATTAAAACTAGAATTTTGTTAACCACAATAAAAAATGGACAATACACAATACAAGGCATACTTTGTGACATACATTGAAAATCTGAACGAGTTTAGCTTCAACGCCGGGGTATCTGGCGGTGCAGTCGATTTTAAAGCGCTGGGATTTTTTATCCGGCTGCAAACGGTAGTTGAAATTTTGATAACGTAGTCCACTTAAATAAAATTGCGGCATCTTCTTTCCGACCCCTTCAAAGATGGCCCATACAGCCACGAGCTTGTCAATTAATATTTGTGCATGAAATTTCTACTTGGAGCACATCTTGAGTAGCCTTAGTAATGTGTTCTCTTGGCTTGCAAAGTAGTATTTTTGTAATTACGCATGTTCACAGCAACACATCAATATCCAGACTGATCCTTGATCTTTGACCTTTGACCTCAATTTAAATTCTACATTCTATATTCTACTGTCTACATACAAGCTGACGATTTTCTGGATTTACCAAGAATAATATTCACATTTGAAATATGTAAATTCCATATATTTATCGATCTGCATGCAACATGTACAATGGATATGTACGCCCTCTAAAACTTTAATTTCCAGTAACACAGAACCTTAACACAGAATCTTAAGATAAATTGAGGTTGAAGTAAACCTGAGCTGGTCAATACTGCCTCAATGCATTGTTGATTTTTACTTTGCTACATTTTGCTAGGGATTTTACAGGCTTATTGACTTAACATACAATTGCCAAGACCAAGCTAATATTCATAACTCATAACTGGTCTGTATCTTATTGCAATAGACAACATTCACATTTCACAGCCTCCTGCCTTTTACAATGAATGGTGAACCATCGAGAATCGACAATCGACATCTTCAAAATCCCTTTTGGATTTAGTTAATCCTTTTGATGCAGGCTTCACAAT
Source organism: Sminthurinus aureus (assembly GCA_034698265.1). NCBI lineage: Eukaryota > Metazoa > Arthropoda > Collembola > Symphypleona > Katiannidae > Sminthurinus > Sminthurinus aureus. The sequence continues at coordinate 1,388 of JAQGBH010000748.1, forward strand.
GTGGATGAGAAATGAGAAGTGAATCAAGTTTTTCTAGTAGAAACTACACACTTTTTATCAGAGGTACAAAAATATTCTGGAAAATAAAACATAAGCGAGAAAAACGTCGAGGCTGCTGATATGCACAGTTAAATTTAGAACAACTTGATTCATGAGAATTAAATTTGGATGATTAATCTCGGACGCAGATGATTGACAGCTGACAGCTGACAGATTCCCGAGAAAAACGTCTGTGAAATTTACGTTTGGTGTTTGGGTCTGTAAAGTTGAACATGAATCACAATATTGTTCTCCAGTTTTGTATAAAAGCGACTGAATTTTTAGAATGGACATCAAACGAACACTGTTTCCAGTGTTGTGCAAAAGAGTCTTCTTGTGCTTTCATTTCATTTCCAATTTTTGTTTCGTTCAGTAAACAATTAAAATAAACTCAAACAAAATGAAAAGCTTTTGCTCAATTTTGTTGATTGTTGCTGCCGTTTTTGGCTCTGGATTTTCAGCCAGTTTGAACCAGACCAAATTATCCGGCAAATTGCTAAAGCAAATTCCTGGTGAGTTCAATTCAATTTATTTTAGTTTATTACTCAATTATTTTTAAATCACATAGCAATTTTGTTAATTAGTTTCTGATTTATTTTCAGGAATAGAAACTGTGAACTTGATCACCGGAGCTTCGCTTAGTTTTATCGTCAGCCAGGACGCAGTGAGTTGAAATTCAAATTCAGTACCAAGTCAATTTAATTCAAAGCTTTTCACTATTTTTCACCTCTGTTTGTTTTCTGTTGTTCAGGTTGAGTGGAATCAGGCGCTGAAGATTTGTCAGTCGGAGGGATTAAAACTCGTCAGCATCGAGTCGGCCGAAAAAGAAGCGGATCTCATCAGAGTTTTAGGGATCAATTGTGAATAAAATTCTAAATGAAATTTCTGACTTTCTATAAATGGGCCTTCTCTCTAATTGTAAGACTAATTATTTTCTTCATGAAATTCTGGAAACAGGTATAACTTCTGCGTGGACTTCCGGAAACGACCTCTTGAAAAACGGCGACTACCAGTGGAAAACCACCTCCGAAGCGTTTTCGTACACAAACTGGAGATCTGGCGCCGCCCCGCAGATTCCGGACTTCCAATGCGTCGCGATCAACAGCGTGAAAGAGAAGAGACAGTCGCAGAACGACTGCATCGAAGTTTACAAATGGGACGAAGAACCGTGTCAACTCAAAAAGAAATTTGTCTGCAAAATCTAAACATTTTGTCATTTATTTTTTACATGAATTGTTGTAATTTTTATTTATGTTTTTATACTAATTGAAAAATGGAGGGAATAAATTATTTTAATTCAAATGTGCGACATGTGTAAATGTACCTACTGGAATTATTCGTAAAAGAGTTTGTTTTTGTAGCTTAGTCGTTGATGCCTAAATTATTTGCTACAGGAAATGTCTCAGTAAATAATATTCCTTTTGATTTAAATCCAGTAGATTTCATCAGATTAAGTTCAATTCGTTAGATAAAAGGTTCTGATCCAAATTTTGATCCTCAGTACAGCATTACAAATATGAAGGAGCAAATCTCTCCATTTTTAAGAGGGAAAACACTTGAACCTTGAACGCGAATAATTTTCCTCTTTTGTTTTTCCATTTCCGTTGAAAAGCAGAAAAAGTAGCCGAACCTTTTTCATTTTGTGCTAAGAATTTTTAGATTTCAGGTAGTCGGAATTTGTTAACTTGTCCTTAAAAGTCGTGTAAATCAAGAACGCCTTTCACCTTTGGCCTATTTTAAAAGTCAGGTTCTGAGATTTGAGTTTTGAACAAATTTTCAGATCATAAATCAGTCGCAGTCCGCCCAGTCGTTTTGTTTGTTCTACTGCATTTTCTGTGTTCTGTGGATCAATTTTTCTTTTCCAATTTCTTCTTTGTCATGAAAATCCACATTTTTCTCAAGTCAAAAGTGAATTTGAGTTTTGATTATTTTTTTTCGTTCAAACTTGGTCAAATCTGAAGTGCCTAAATTCCAAAGTAAAATCAATAAAATAAAATGAGTCCAAGAGGAAAAGAATCTAAAGCTGCTTCTCAACCTTGGACTTTGAAACATTTTGAAAAACCCTTTAAATGTGATTTGTGTCCCTTCAAAGGGAGAACGAACCAGCAATTGAAAATTCATTATTTTATTCATTCGGGTGAAAAACGGTTTTCCTGTGATTATCCCGAATGCGAGTATAAAACATCAAGCAGCCAATCACTGACAAATCACAAGAAGCGACACGAAAATAAAAGAGAGTTGAAATGTCCGCACTGCTGCTTTGCAGCAAATTGTATGAATTCCTACTCAAATCATATTGTCATCCACACAAAAGAGCGTAATTACGCCTGTCCACTTTGTGATCATCGGACTACCCAGAGAAGTCACCTGACTGTACACATTAGAACACACACTGGTGAAAAACCGTACAAGGTAAAATCAAAACCCATGCAAAATTATCACTTCTCTTTTCATTTGTAAATAGAATGAGAAGAAAATATTACTGTGAATTTACAGCAATCAAATTATAATTAATGTAAATGCTGTGAATTTCTTTGACAGTGTTCGTTTTGTCCATTTGCGGTGTCTGACAAGAGAAATCTCAAGAGTCACGAATACACACACTCGGATTTAAAACCATTCGCATGTACTTTTTGCAGCTACAAAACTCGACAAAAGTCTCATTTAAATGTAAGCAGAATATTTGACTGCAAATTAATGAAATTCTGTTTTCAAAGTTATTCGGTCATTTAAAAATTCCTGTTTCAATTTTACTGAATTAATTTCAGGGGCACTTGAAAAGCCATCTCAAGGAGAAAAGTTATAAATGTCGTTACTGCGTTTACACAGCTGTGAGCAAATACGTGTTGCAATCTCACGTTGACACTCACTTTGATGCTAAGAACAAGCCAAGACAATGTCCAGTGTCCGGATGCAAATACGCGGCAGCTCAACACACGCCCTGGAAAATACACCTGAAAAATCAACACGGTTTGAATTCCAAGGAAATTGCAGCAAAACTCAAGACAAATCCTAAAGGCGAGACCGAAATTTCAATACAGCAGAATCACGAATTTCAACCGACTGTTCGATGTCAAAGCAACATTGTAAAAAAGTACAAATGCCCAGTCGCAAAAGATGGAGATGGATGCGACTTTTCTACGAATAAAAACAAGTTGCTCGCGGCTCATTTAAATGTTCATAAATTGCCAAAAGTGATTCTCAAAAGAATTTTGGATTGACATTCTTGTTCATTTGGCGATCCTGATTTTTTGATGAAAAATAAAGTATAATTTAGACTTTTTAGTCTCAACTACAATAAAAAAAATTGTTATTGAGAAATGTTGTATTGGTTTACAAATTTTATTTTATATCACATTGTGCCCATGGACATCCTTGCATTGTACAGATCACCTTGACTTTAGTTTTTTAAGAAACTTGAAAAAATGACGACGACGGTTTTCATAGAGAAAAACCAAGGTGGCAGCACTTAAACCCCACATGAGGATTTCAAAGAGCGAGACAAGAAGTTTTAAACTCAAAGGTTTACCCTTCCTTCGATTCATGTTATTTTCCACCATCTTGTTTAATTTTAAAAGCAGCGTCTTTTTCTTCTCATTCTTTGGTTGCGGCTCCCTCTTAATACTCATCCCTTCAACATGGCGTCTCACTTCTTCCTTCCACCTTTGTATTAGCCCGTAATCATGAACCCATGCTATAATTTCATTAAAAGCGCCCTCTAGCTTTCCATTTTTTGGCACACTTGCGCCAATACTCGCACTCAGTGCTGCGTCCCTCGAGAAGGAGAAAGGAATGACCGATGGATTTTGGTTTTGATGGAGACTTGGCATTTTTGTGGCAATTGGCGTGAGAATTGTCTCCCAGCTGATGCAAACCCGCCGATTTCCCGCCACAGCCTTAACCACACAAGCCTCAATGTTTAGGTTTCGTTCCAGCCGCTGAGCCACCGAGACAAACAGTGGACGTTTGGTGTGTCGAAAAAATAGGTCACAGGAAAGACCTGGAAGGTCTAAAAGAGTCAGGTGGAAATCATGGCGATTGTTTAGCTCTAGAAAATTTTGAGGATATTTTTCCGCCTGTGGGATTGTGATAAGAGAGAGAAGGTCTGACTGGTAAAAGTTGGACAGAATGAAAGCGCCAAAGATCCAGAGTAACGCAAGGTAGCTGAAAGTCCGAGAGAGATGAAGCATGTAGACGCGGGAACCTTGATTTAGCGGCGGTGCAAGGGCTAAAAGCGCACTCTTTGACCAATTACTAAATTCCAGGGTAGTTTTTTCCCATTTAGAAGTAGAGTTGGAATCCAGTGAAAAAATGATTGTTAGTCCGCCCATGCAAACAAAGATGGAAATCCAAGCAGTGGGCGAAAAAGGGCTATAGAGGGAATTTAAATTCCAGGCTGGAACTTCAGCTCGCCCAATCAGAAAGCGCACAGAGGATTCATAAGCAAAGTGAATTGTTGTAGCATATGTTTCAGAGCCATATGGGGCGTTGTGACACATCCAAATGTCCAATTCTCCAGAGGCTAGATGGTCCATGTACCCTGTCCAACTCCCGTCAGCCTGACGATACCGGCCCATCCGAAATCCCGAAACAATCGTCGTCACATTAAAATGGCGCTCACAAAGGGAAACTAGTTTGGCAACGGCACCTAGTCTCTTTTCTCCAAACTGATTAGGCTCAATTTCCAACCAGTGGTGAATGACGTTGAAGCGCCCAATTTGAATTAATTTGTCCTATAATATACGGGGCAAGTTGAAGCGCAAAGGTTTGAAAAATTCCGCCATTTTGCTATCTTGCCACAAATTCTTTGAATTTTTTGATTTTTCATGATCTTCATCGAAAGAAATTCCGCCATTTTGAATATCCAAAAGAAATTTGATTGGAATTTTTTCAAGGAAATTTGACAAGACTTGAAATTTTGAAATTTTTGTTTCAGCGCCGCCTGGCGCAAAAAATAACCGTGAAATTTCCTCCCGCTCTCCGATGAAAAAGTGAACATTTTGATTCGAAAGGGAGCGAAAATATGATTTTAGAACCAATTCATGTGTTTTGCATCCAAATTTGCCCAAATTCACATCCACCCACCCAAATATTTCTCTTATGCTGAATAGAGTAAACACCAAGCTTGTCGAGTGCTTCAAAAAATGGCGGGAAATAAAACCGGGCAAACTTTCATGATGATTTTTCACACATTTGGCGGGAAAAATTTCGTATTGAGAACAAAAGCCTGATAATTATTTTGAAGTTTCCAAATTTCCAAGTGATTTTCAAGGATTTCTCTCGATCTCAACAACAGATGAACTGTACAAGATCGTCTTTTCTCTCTCCCATTTTCCACTTTCGTGGTTTCGACTTCAAAATTTTCAAGAATGTCACAAATTTTAATTACAGTTTTAGCAACAGAATGAGTTCTAAATTCAGGTTCAAGATTTTTTTCAGGCGCTTGATTATTCTTAAGACTCACAATTGGTGCTGACGAAGCAAGTAAAACGAGCAAGAAAAAAATGTACTCTTGCATGATTATAGTAAGAAAATGTTTTTTTTAATGCAAACAGACTTAAAATTATTCAGGAATAACTGAATTACAAATATCGACGAGCGATACGATTAGGAATTGCGAGTTGCGAGCTGGTGGTTGTCTTGAACCTAAATTTGAATGTAAATTGTCTCTTGTGTCGTATTCACGATTGTGGACTGTGTATTTTGTGGGAGTAAGCGAATAGGAATCTTTCAGGCTTGAAGTTAAACAAGCTGAGACTTTATTTCACGAGCTCTGGTTTCTTTTGTGGAAAAAGGGTCAAAAGAATGAATTTCGGAATTTCGTAATCTAGAAGCTAGAGTATGGGTGTGAAAACACAAAAATTTATCCGTGTTCCCGTATTTCTCACAATGACAAGGCAAGGATAGCTGCAACTTGGCTGACTTTTAATTGCTCGAATTTTGCCCATTTTCTCTAATCAATGTTATGAGTTGCAGATTAAAAGCAGGCGAAACTACTCCAAATGGAAAATCTTGGGCAATGGACAACTATTGCAGTGATAAGTACGGCACATCTAGAATATATATATGTCTATGATCTATCCATTTATCTCTTTGTAATTGAATGATTGTCCAAGCTTACGTAAAAGCCCATTTTTTATGGATTGTTTTGAAATTAGACCTAGATGACAAGTCTCTTTTGCAATCGGTATTGCGTTTTCGGACAACCATGAAACGCGAACATCAAGTGCAATTAACAAAAATATCAAGCTGCGATAAGGTCGTTAACCTAATGTGTTTATTTATTTCTGGTTAAAAAGGCTCGTCTCATTTCATTTTGAATCTTGATTCTTGTTGTTTTTGGCGTCCCGCGATAAGGAAAAGAAACGATAATGATAGTTGACTTTATTTACATAACATTACACCACTTTACAAAAACCCTGATATTTTATTGCCATAGATATCGATTCGTGGGAGTTACGTAAATTATTAATTGTGTTTTGAATTTACAATCAGCATCAGTCGTTAAGTATAGAATCTAGAATCTAGAATCTATAGAGTCTCGTCTCGGAATAGAAAAAATGGAACATGGAAATTATCAAAATTTTAGTACTGGCTCAAGTTCATTTCATTCTCATCAATTCAGTGGGTAAGACGATTTAAAAAATTGTGTTCTTTTCTCCTTCTCATCAAAAATGTTGATATTTATGTACCTTTTTCAAAATTTTACAGCCTCATTTAACTGCTTTTCTTCCAACAAAACAAACTCAAAGATAGATGAGCAAAAAACTGGTTTTAGCTCTGCAAGTTGTGGAACTCCATTTTCAACCTGTCACACCGTTTTCAGCTGTGAAGACAAAAAACTCCGCAAGGGCTGTGCTGACTTTTCCAAGGGGAAAGTAACGGGAAAGAACAAGTGCGAGTCTCGATATTTTCAAACAGGGCGCTTCCGGCTGAGCGACTGCGCAGGGGAAAATTGTAACGAGAAGACGCCTCCATGCATTTTCGAGTGTGATCCAAAATTATGGTGTAAAATATGGCACAAGAATCATGGTCATCAAGTGATCAAGGCGTGTACTGCCGCTGACCTTTTGACCTCTCCAGGTCTTTTACTTTTGCAGATCTTGGCCCTTCTAATAATACATGCAAATTATAAATAAAATTGACAAAATGGTACAAAATGTTTTGGTAGTGGTTATGCAAATTTTTATGTTTTCATTTATTTTCCAAGGACATCTTGAAAATAAAAATTTTTACTTAAATGATAATATTCTTGGCTTTACAAGAAATAAAATAGCAAATGAAGGCGGGTCTTTGCGCAGGTTGAATATCTCTGATTGTTTCTTCGATTGGGCTTGGATTTTGAATTGGATTTGGATTTTGAATTGGAATTGGATCCTGAATGAAAATTATTTCTGAAGTAGAAGTTGAAGGCGATTCGGTCGAGGTTTCTGGTTCTGGTTCTGGTTTGGCCTCCGTCGTTACTGGGACCGCCAAATCAACTTTGATGACTGCACTTGGCATCAAAATTGGAATCGGCTCTTGAACCACCACCGGTTTTTCAGTGGCAAGAGGAATTGGGCGCTTTTCTGATGCAATTAAATTGGAATTAGAGTTTTGAATTGGTTTTGGTTTCGAGAAGGAATTATTATTTTTCTTTTGATTATTTTCACTCGCAATCCGATTTTTCTCTCGAAGTTGTGCCTGATGCCAAAAATCCCGTAGTTTTACCCTAATAAATTCCTCAACTTTGTACCCTCCCTTTGGACACCCCTTGACGACAGATCCAACAGTCGCCAATTTATCAAGAACCTTGAAATTATACCCGGCCAAACTATTTACAGATCCAGCCCAACAATATGATTTCCCATCGAAATTCGACCCTTCAAAAAGTGTCCAGGCGCTTACTCCCGTACTTGCGAGTGACTTGATTGGCACATTTATGCCAGCGAAAGGAGATTCTTCAACGTAGATTTGTGCTCCTTGATACGGCAGGTGAGAAGTGTAGAGACTCAAAGCTTCCGTCTCAGTATCATCTGCTCCGCCATAACGGAAGGATTTGAAGGCAAATCTCTTGTCTTCACAAATACTCGCCGGCCCTCCACTTCCCTTGACGTAGTAGCCGAAGGTATAGTTTACACCGCCGTAAAATGTCCATCTGAAGTAAAAGAACGCGGTAAAATTTGAAAAATATTTAAGTTCAAAGTTTTTATACAGGATTTTCCCTTTCCCGCCTTTTTGCCATTTAAAAAAATTTTCAACTTACACTCCTTTGACACAAACTCTGTTGATATTTTCAAGCCCGTGAATTTCAGAAATATCCGGTACATGATCGTAAAAAGTGGAGACTTTTCCTCCAACTGAATCAATTAAGATGAGTTCTTGCTTATAGGCAAAAGTGGAGGAAAAAAGTGAAATTAAAACTAAACCGACACAGAGGAAAAGGAGTGACATTTTATTGGAGGATTTTAAAAGTTTCAACTCGCTCCAATCTCAAATGTCCAAAATTTACAGATTTACAGATGACAGAATTGCTCTTGTCAACCGCTGTTCAACGTTCAACTGGATTGCGATTGAATGTTGAATAACAAAAGTGAGGTCATCGACCGATCGACGACGATGATATTGTTTCTCCAGCTGTGCAAAAACAATGGAATGGACTATTTTTTATGCAGATCATGAATTATATTATGAGACAAACTACAAACGACAAACAAGTGGCAAATGACCACATTTGATGATTTGTAATTAGTAATTAATTCATGCACTAGAAATGAGAGATGTGCTGTTTTTTCACGGAAATGCAACGACTAGAAACTAGAAAAGTTGACGAGAAATTATTTGGGTGTATTTTTAGGGATGCACAAATTCTTTTTTTCATGACTTGTTATATTATGCAGTTGACGTGAGTTAAAAAATGGAATAAAACTGATACAATTATTATTATTGTTTTGTTGTTTATTTTTCAAGAATTTAAAGAGAAAAATTTTGAGAGAGAATAAAAAATTTAGAATATTTACATTTCCAATTTCCAATCATTATATTATTGCCAATAATTACTCTAATTTTATCTTAATTCTTAATGTAGTTGTATTTTGTATTTTCTGCATGTTCTTCTTCACTAATCTGCCATTCGTGTCGTGTCAACTGTCAATTTCAACATTTTTCACGGACCACCCACAACCCACATTTTAAAATTTTAAAATTTCAAAATTTTAAAATATGGACTTGAGCCATTCAAAAATGGTTTTAAAAGTCTTTCGTACAACCTCTTTTACAATTTGAAATCCCTGACGGATTTTCTCGACGACTTTTACAAAAATGTCCTGTAGCCATTTGACGCAGTCCATGATGAAATTAGAAGCTGCTCCCCAGAAAGTCAGAACACTTTCTTGCTCGTTTTCCGTCATGGTCGGAAGTTCCTCCTCAACTTTGGCAAAAGTTTGATCCAGCTTTCGTTGCAGATTAGCCTTCATTTCTCTTAGTCTCTGTAGGTTTTTTTCCGTGGCCTCCGTTGTCGCAGGCTCCTCTAGGTGTGTCTTTGCTCCACTAGAAAAAAAATAACTCGCTAGATCCTTTAGTTCCTGGAACATGGATGGATGAACTGCAACCGGCTTTTCTGAATTCAATTTGTTAGCCTGGAGTCGAAGACGAAGGACGGGCACTTCCAGTTTTAGATCGTCAAGTGTGACGACCTTTTGTTGCTGAGATGATGATGAAGGTGAAGATTTTGATGCCATTTTAACAATTTGTCACCTTTTGTCTTTTCACTCTTGTTTCTGCTCTCGAGTCTGGAGTCTGGAGTCTAGAGTCCGGAAAATGTGGGTCTAAAATATCAAAATTAAATATTCCAGTCTGATTATTGATTTGGCCATGTAAAGAAACAGAGTGGGCATAGAAAGGTACAAAAATATATAACATTTAATGCCAAGAATCGAGCTTTCAATAAAAATTTGTAAATTTTACCTATTTTCTTTGTGAAAAGTGAATAAATGCAGGAGAATTCCTCAAGGAATAAGAAATAAGCTCAAGACGAACTGAACGAGTTGATTCTTGATTGTGAGCTTGAGAATGGAAGCGGAGACACAAAACACAGATAATTTTCAATGTGTAGGAGAGAAAGAGAGAAGTCAAGAGCCAAGTTGTGGAATTGAATAGGAAAATCAACTTGGATATTTTTCTACCGTTTTCTTATCTCTAATCTCTCTCTGAGGGTTAAAAATTATAAAGGCACAAAAAAGGTATTGACTAAAATTACACGCGCGTACATACGAGTGTGTATGCAATGAGATACAAACGCAAGTCACTTGGACCCAAGTCTTGGCTATACCGTTCTATGTGTATATACAAAGTCTGCACATGCCTAATTCTTACGTGGACAAATGAGTATAATCATAATACATAATACATACACGATAAGTTTAGAGCAAGCAAGGTTTTGAGTTTTGAGGATTGAAATTTGGTGTGAATGTTGAACGTTGAATACCTATTGAATATTTGAGTATTTTTTAGATACTAACAAAAATACACACGTCGATAGTCAAATGAAAAAATTATGATCATGATGAGCATACATGTATGTGGTGTCGCATATGATTTTTGGCCGTATTGAGCTTCATCGTTTCTAGTTTTGCGCTGCAACCAGAGAAAAAAATAGTTGCGCACAAAAGCAATTTGTAACACTAACAACTTTCTTCTTTGAAAAAGCGTCAACTTTCAATTTCAACTGCTCCCAATTTTCCTTTCAAAATTATTCCATGAGTGAAAATAAGTGAAAATGTATCTTGTTGTGCATTATTTTAGGATGTCGTAATTGAAATAAAAAAAAATGTATGATGCGATCCGATTTTCTTGTTTATTTTATTATTTAAGAAAGAAACAAAGGAAATTTTTAAATATAAATTAAATTAGTCAGTACAAAAATTAGCTGTGTAAAAAAGTTGCTTATTCGAAATTCGAAGGTCAGTTAGCTTAAAGTGAGCAAGGACAAAGGCCAGCATAAGTACACACGAGATCCCTCTGACACCACACCAATTTGTCCGGACAGGTCAAAATATTATCTGTGAGGTCCCCGAGGTCATTCTCAGTACACACGTGGAATTTTGAACAGTCACTCGGGTCAGCAAAAGATCCTTCCTCTTCGCAGACGAAAATTGGCGATTGAGTGGTAGTCGTTGTGGTTGTAGTTGTCGATGTTGTCGTAGAGGTCGTTGTTGTTGTTGTTGTTGTGCTAGGGGGCGGACTCACTGTGTCGCTCCACCCACAAAGACCTTTGATCTCCTCAATGTCATTGATGACGCCACTATGAGCCAAAATCAACTTGTCGATAAGAAAGTATTCCCCTTCAAATGCATCCGACATTCCAATGTAAATCTATGAAAATAAACATTGAAATTACCATCATAAAGCATAAATAAGAGGGAAATATCATACGGATTTTAAAATTATTTTTGAGTTTGAATTTCACTTACATCTCCGTAAATATAATAGTTGATTTGTATAAATTCCTCTTGCCACTCGAATTGTGATCCGGAATGGAGATAGTGACGGGCAATAGGATCTGGATATTCTGGACTGATGTGCATCGTCGTCACATTTGTATTCGCGGCTCCATAATATCTCACATACACGTAAATTGGAGCTTGTACTTTGTGCTTGATTTCATAGTAATTGTTCTTGATACCTTCCGAACCAAAACCATTCCAGGTCCCTTCGACATAGAAGATTCCATCACCCTCTATTCGACCTTTGAGGTCACATGGAAGATCCTCGGATGTCTCAGCGTACTCTAGAGAAACTCCCATCAAATTCCTCCAATTGGCTGCTTTGAACTCTGTCATGTTGTCAACACAGGAAAATTGAATTTCCCCATGGGATCGGGTGAGAAAAAGGGTCAAAACGGAGAAGAGGACGAGGAAAATTCCGCTGCTGAGGTTAAACATTGTGGGAAATTTTAGTTTTAGTGGAATTAAATATTAAATCGAAATCAAGTTGGAGAGAAACTGATGACAGTGAAAAAATATCCACGACCTTTTATATTTTATACAAAGTTGAAGTGCTGAACGTTGAACTGAAACTCATAAACACTTGAATCTTGAATCTCATTTCGCCTAATTAATTGAATCTGTTCCAATGGCAGATTTGAATTATTATTTCATGTGTTTAATGATCCATCATTCAGCTGTCAATTAAAATTGATAGAGAAAAGCTTGATTTTGATGCGCCAATTTGTATATTTATGGTAAATAAATTGGTCTACATTTTACAAAGAGAAAATTTGCACCCACGATAGAAAAGAGTGACGATATCAATTATTAATGACTATTTACACAAGCTGATTGATGATGTTATTCTTTGCCTCATAAATTGATGACATGACAATGTAAATTAATGCCGTCAAACGAGAGTCTCAGTTAAATAATACAAATAAACTATGAGGTTTTTTGACCACTTGATGACAACACGGATTTTCCATTAATTATGACATCAACAGTGACGAAGTTCAAGAGTCAAGAGTAAAAAATAAAAAACCTCATCCATTTGATGTGATTCGCATGCTTATATAATTTTTTTCTGCTCGTGTTTGTAATTTGTGATGTAATCACATAATGATACAGACATAAAAACGGGACATTTTATCGTTTAATTTGGTCTCTCTCTGGATTGATTTTGGATTGGATTTATGTACCTTTTCCTAATTAAATTTCACTTGCTATCATCACCATTTTCAATATTCAAAAAAATATTATGCACAATACACATAAAATACTATCGAGGTTGAACAAAGATGACAAAGACGAAGAGAAATGTCATACAACTAAGTAGTGCAAAATTTTTTTGTAGTAATTATAATTCAAACACTGTTGAAATTTGACAAACTTAATTAAAAATTAGAGAAAACAATAGGATTTGATTTTTTTGGACCGAGGCAGTTTTGCTTCAAGATTTTATATAATGCGGATCACATTTAATATTTAATTTTTAACCATAATAATAATTATTTTTTCTCACGTTGGTCCTAAAATTCTCAAGGATGAGAACGTAAAATTCAGATCGCGCACATTTCAAATCCTGTGAATTCTCGATCGATGACGTGGTCGGTCTTGATTTTGATTGAGATTAATATTTAATTGGACGTAATTTAATAGTAGTTGATTAATTTGTTTTAAGTTTCTAAATCTGTAGTTTACAAACTGTTATAAGTGTTCTTGTTTTTTAGTGTTATTTGATAATTCAATCGTTTTGAGAGATTTTTACTTGGCTGAAAAAAGTGGAATAAAATGGAAATTGAACAAGTGAAAAAGGTAAGTTTTGATTTTTATTTCTTATCACAATTAGTTTATCGGTATCCTTATTATTTATTTAGTCATTCATAATCAATCATGAACATCCTTAACAAAAAGTGTGAATATAACTGATGCATGTTCTTATTGTGTCCAGATTATCCGACTTGATGAGAGTTCAAGTAAAAATGACCAAAAAGTTGACGTTGGTGGTGGTGAAGAAAGTAGCGACAATGAGATTTCAGACATGGACAAATTGCCTACTGAAGTAAGATAATTTTTACAAATTACAATTTCGACTTGTACCCTCAATTCAAGTCAATTAAGATTACATTTTTATTTTTTACTTTAAGATTTTTTATTTTACTATTTTGCGTGTTCTGAATGTTGGTATTTTTTATTTTCTGTATATGTGTAGATTTTAATGGAAATTCTCAGCTATTTGGATGAACGTCAATTAGTTAAACTTCGACTCTTGAGTCCTCGATGGAATGAGATTTGCTGTCTTGTGCTTCAAGTAAAATCAAAAAATAATCTTTATTCAAGACTCGTCGTTAGACTAAGAAAAACCCGTGGAAAAAATTACTTGCAATGTTCAACATCAATCACTTCAAAAACCCTTAATGAATTTCTTGATTGTTTTGCTCCATCTGATGCTGAAAAATCCTCTGGTCGTCTTCGTCCATTTCCCTTCTCTCGATTTAACATCCAAGATCTTTTTTATATTAAAGTGGCCCAAATGAATCGGTTTGCACCTTTATTCTTCCATATCAAAACTCTTGATTTTGATACTAAGGCACACGACAACAAAAATCTTGAGAAATTTTGGAATCTGCTGTTAAAATTTGGTCCGAATGTTCAACATTTAATAATTACCGGGGGTCATTGGCTGAACAATCTCAAGATATTTGATTCGGCTTCTAATTCCAATGTCAACAGCAACGTGGAAAGTCAACAGCCTGAATCATTCCTACAAAAGCTCAAATTCATACAAGTCTCAACAAAGGATGGGGATGTCGACGTTTTTATGAAAAAGCTTTTACAGAATGCACCAAATGTTCGAGAATTGATATCCAGTGATCCTAGATATTCTCCATACAGTACGAAAGGATTAAATGACCTTATTGTTTTGAAACGGTTAGGAAAACCTCATTTGCTCAAAAAATTGGAAATTAGTTATTATGGTGATTCACGTTTAAATGAAGATCCGGCTGAACTCATGAAGGAAACTCGACTCGAGTACTTGAATGCTCATTGTACCATGACTGAGAACCAGTCAACCACACGTGGTGATGATCTTACCTACCATGCAATTAAATCCAGTCAAAGTACTTTGTCAACATTGGATCTGAGTAATCTTACAACAAAAAGTATGAAATTCTTGTTCGGAGACGTCTCATCTCTTCCAAATGTCCGTCGTCTCAAACTTACAATTAAGGATGTAATTGAAATTACAAGTACATTAGACCGATTCAGTAAACTTTGTCCCAATACTACAAGTCTGGATATTGGTCGATTTCCCTTAAGTAACGTCTCAGATGTGGGTCATAGTCTTTGGACTGGATTTAAAGGACTCAAATCTCTCAAGTTTGAAGTGGATTGTTCTAATGAAAAGGATCGTTTATGGGTTCTGGATTCTGTATTGTCTGGCTATTCAAAGGAATCCATTGAAAAAATTGAATTAAGAATGGAGACAGGAATTTCTGTGGACGAGGCGAGAGAAGAAGAACCACAAGAACCATCTATTTTTGACTTGAAAGGTAATTTTTGTCTATTTGTTTTGGTACTTTTATTACATAATAATTAATAATAATGATTATTATAATTCAATGGAAATTCATTTTATGCCTTGTATGCTTCCTAATTTATAATACAAAATATTATGATACATAGCATATTATATAATGCACTGTTTGTGTGTATTGTGATGTTGTTGGCATAAATTAATAATAGTAATTATTCTTCTTCTTTTGATTTTGTGCCTCTCTACAGATTTAAGTCGGCTGCAGATTGAATACTTCTATCACAAGAAAAGGTCTGACGTATTCAACTTAAAGAACCACATGGAAAATGGCCTACTATTAAAAATCTTACCTCGTCATATTCGTGAAAATTCAAAATCTTTTAGCTATCGGACTTTTGATGTGGCTGATTCTAGTGATTCTGAATCCGAAGTCGAATCCGGATCCGAATACGATGATGACTACGGTATGAATCACTACGGTATGCATCGCTTTGGTATGTTTCGCCGGTGTTCTTGTATGTTTTGTGCTGATGAATCTGATGTTGATGGTTTTGATTCCGATGGTTCTGATCAGGAATCTTTTGATTGGTAATTTTTGTAATATAATTTTAGTACACATCTGAAATATGTAATCATGGACTTTCTATAATTATTATTTACTTTTTATTTATCTTTTAATCGCTAGTAATTATTATTACTTTTGTCAGTTAACGGGCAGTAGACCTTTTGACTCTCATTCTACATACATTAAAATGCTCGTCTAGTTTTATTGGAGCCCGAACGGCTGAACGGATTTTCATGATCCATATACCAAAAAATAGGAAATCGCTCCGTGCGTATGCTCAAGTCTATGAGAATCCTCGACTTTGTCTCAGCTAATTGTAGTTTAATTTTCCCATCCGAGGAAAGTTTGTTTACTTGTTTATTTAGTGTTTATTTTTGTGATTCTATGGAAACTGGTCTCTCTGAAACTGGTCACCCTATCAACTGGTCACACTTCAACTGGTCACCCGGGGAAACTCGTCATTCGGTTAACTGGTCACAAAGGGAAACTCGTCACACGTGCAACTGGTCACACATAAAACCGGTCACAAAGTATGACTGGTCACCCGGGGAAACTGGTCACTTATGCAACTCGTCACACAGGAAACTGGTCACAAAATATGACTAGTCACACAAAGAATCGTGGCAAAATTCTTCTGTTTTCAGAACAACATGTTCAAATTTTGCATTAAAATGCACAGCTTGGGTCTTTAATCTAGACCCAAATCTATGTCTACATTTAATATAAGTTTCGCAAATGATCCTCAAACTGCATATACCAAGGCCAGTTTCCTTTCCTCGAAAACCTTTTAAAGTCAGCATGGGCAAAACAGAGTCAAGAAAAGTTTGAAAAGGTTTAGGGGATTTTAGTAGATTTTAGTTGACGAAAAATTCGTCAGGTCCGGGACTTAAGCACATTCAAAACAAATTTATTTGTAACAGGCTCCGTTTTGGTTAAAAGTTGTTTAGTTTGGGAATTCGCCAATTAATGTTCATACGCGTTTCACAAGACGCTTGCTCGCGTGCTGATGTGTATAACAATTTTCCTGACCACAGTTTGGATATGCTGGACTTTTAAGTTTACCTTTTTGGACCAAATTTTCCAGAGCAGTATAATAGTAAAGAAAACTTGTAGAATTTTTGTAACAACGTTTAGATTAAATGTAGACATAGATTTGGGTCTAGATTAAAGACCCAAGCTGTGCATTTTAATGCAAAATTTGAACATGTTGTTCTGAAAACAGAAGAATTTTGCCACGATTCTTTGTGTGACTAGTCATATTTTGTGACCAGTTTCCTGTGTGACGAGTTGCATAAGTGACCAGTTTCCCCGGGTGACCAGTCATACTTTGTGACCAGTTTTATGTGTGACCAGTTTCACCGTGTGACCAGTTGCACGTGTGACGAGTTTCCCTTTGTGACCAGTTTACCGGGTGACGAGTTTCCCCGGGTGACCAGTTGCAGTGTGACCAGTTGATAGGGTGACCAGTTTCAGAGAGACCAGTTTCCCGAAAACCCTGTTTGTATAATTCTTGTATATCGTTTTTTTTCCATTTTTTAAAACTTGTTACACTGACCTGTGTACTTATATACATATTTTTTTATAGATAAATGTTTTGATATATTTCATAAATCCTGCATACTTAAATACATGCTTAAAGTATTTCATCTTTTTCTCCAGTGTACAGTGCTGATTTCTAATATAGTATAAGAAGTAAGACGACAATTAAAACGTTTACATCGCTCAATAACATTTTCTTTTGCAATTCATATTATAAAAAATGTTGTAGCATTCAAAATGAGGTAAAGTAATGTAGATTATATAAACAATAACAGGATACAATAATATAAAATATAACTTTAAATCTAAATTTAGTGGTAGGAGCTAGGTGCTCTCGGATAACATAATATTTCTTCACACATTTTGGTGATTTTTTTCTTATTCCATATAGTATTTAGTTATAAAATATACGGATTCCCTTCCATCTTCATCTTCTTATTGGACAGAAGACAGAAGTTAGAAAAGAGGGGCATAGAGATATTGAATATATATACAGATAATAAATTAAATGCAGCAGCACAACACAAACAATATACACATGATGTATTTATGACAAGATGAGAGGCGTGTGTGTAGTGTGTAGCATGTTGAGAGTCTCAACACTAGACAGAGATTCTACTACAATCGTTCTCCGGTCTCTCCATACTCCACATACAATCTTTTTGTTACACAACAATGAAGTTTGAGCAAATGGATTTATATATATATATATATTATGTTTCAAGAACTTTTGTATTTACAATTTACAATATTTCCTTCTCTCTTCCATGGTATTCGCTTAGTCACACTGATGATGATAAAACATAAGTGTGTAGAGCTTGATACATGTTAACTCATTTGAAATTCAAATAGGGGTTGAGAGGAGAAAAGTTTTTTGGTATATTTGGATGTTTAAATCCGCTAAGCACCGGGATTTAGCCAGTCCAATAATTCTGACCTCCCGCTGACACTTCCTCTCCGTATATAATAACACCTCACCATGTCCTTTTTCGTTCACTTTCGTTTACTTGCCACTTTTTCATCTACAGAATTCCTTTCTATTTCTCTATTCTCTTCTTTAGTCCTCCTCTTGAATCTTGAATCATTACAGATCCAAAGAGCACAAAACATCTCTAGATAATTGAAAAGGGCAAGCTCTATAACACACAATGATGCGTTTGTAGTGTTTGTATCATCTTTCCGTCGTTTACTCTTTGAACATTAGTTTGTCCAATCTCTGTGAGTTAAAATTTAGAACAATTTTCAGTTTTGAAAGTCTTTTCCATTCCTCTCTTTTCTAAGACTTTGTCTTGCCCTTTTATATTTTGCCATCAAATGTCAAAAGTTTATATAGGTATAGGAACCATCATAATAACAATAACACATAATATACAGTGAAAATAAGAGTTGATAAAATCCCTTCAAATATTTCAAATTTCAACTATGAGACTCTTATCAACAGTCAGAGAGGAAAAAAGTACAACAACAAAGGGCGAGTGAAGTATTTCTAACGTATAATATAAGTAAGTATATAATAACATTATATGCTAAACTACAAGTCTTCTAAAACTACCTCTATTATATTGATCCTGAGAGATAGTGATAGTAATGGCCATAGGCTACAGTACTAGAATATAACTAACCTCTAAATTATAAATCTTTAATTCGCAATTGCTGAATCGCTATATGCTAGTTTTACTTTGATTGTAAGTTTTTAGTTTTTATGCACTCTTTGTAATTACCCTACCAGATCAGACCTCTTGAAAAAGTCTTTGAATAATAATAATACACAACATTTTACAATTCTTTATTCTTTATGTACTTAATTCATGTTTATTTCGTCATTTTAGCAAAATATATTGTAAACTTAAACTTGAAGGAGAAAGTTCAAGTGAAAGTAATAACTTTAACCATCGACTGACGAGTATAAGTATAATGCATTTTTTTCATAACTTTGAATTCACAATGTATGTGAAATGTCAAATGCCGAATATCTGTAAACAAAATGCTACAATATAAACTTCATGACATGTATGGTAAGCGAGACGATGAAGTTTATTGTATAACTGTAAAGGGGGGAAAAAAGACCAAGGTGTCAAATGAAGACATCCTATGAGAATCTCCACTTCCCAAGCTTTCTTTTTCTGTGCATTTGTATGTGTGTAACTAGTAGTAAGAGTAAGGCAGGAAGGAAGGGAAAAGACAAGGAGCGAAAGTCATAGTAAAGCTTAAAGCTATTGGAAGAGGTATTTTGAAGAAGCGGAGATGAGGATTGGCTAGGGAAAGCTGAGCACAGTTGGGTGCTGGGCTTTCTTATTGGCCTCTTGATGAAATGGGATCTTCTTCTTTTCCAGAGTTGTATAGTTCTTTCTGTACAAGAAGAACAAGATGATGATGATGATGATGTGGAAGTGTATATAGTGTGTATGCATGTATGTACTTATGTATGTATGCCGACATTTTTAGTGGTTTCAGGTCTTGTGTGTTACATTTTACATTCTATAATATATTCTAGTAATGTCATTTGATGCCCTGTCTTAAATGTTTAAATATGACTGAATCAGAGTATAATAATATAATATCAAGTTAAGGCTGTATGTATTATGTATATATATATTATATATTACACAAGTGTAAAATATACGCCTGTTTTTACACATACGAAATGGTACGAGTTGGTAGAATGGAGAGAAAAGCTGGAAAAAGCTCTGTATGAAAAAAAAAAATGCTAAGGTAGTTGGAGGATTCTCCCTGATTTCCTCCTAGACCTCACAAAATAAACACTTCCGTCCGTTTTCTTACTTCCCCCAGGTCTACAAGTTGTAGAGGTTACATACAGACCATTTCTTTCTTCCAGATTGCTGGAGAGCTATCCCGCCGTCTCACCGGAACTCCAGCCCTAGAACTTCCTCACAAAACCATTCTTCATCGAGATCTTTCCTTTCCGACTTTTGCTCTTTTACCCCAAACATTTCCTGTCTCTAACAAAACAAGGACAAATATATGGACAAGCAAACACATTTAATACACAATATAGTATTGGTGCCGGACTACATTATTCTTGAGACAAAATATATATATTATATAGGATTGACTCTTCTCATTAAATATCATCAATTTCTGTGTGCAGTGCTGCTTGAGTATTCTTTAAAGTATATACACATAATAATTGTGAAAAACAATGTAAGTTGAAATTATTTACCGTCAATGGGATTAAAATCCCCGTTGAATTTGCTAATTACAATATAGTTTTTCCAAGTTCTATCCACAATATATGTACACATGCAAAAAACAAACGTTTCACTGCAAAATGTTAGATTGAGAACCACACTTTTAATCTGTTTACTATAGTAAACACTCAAAAATTCTAGCTGATAAATAAGGTTGAAGAAACGACATGTGGTTGCCAAACACTAACAATCACCAAAAGAAACGGCATCCAGAAGATGAACAACAACAACATTCCAAACTTCATAAGAGTGGTAATCCTCACATTAAAAGATCAATTGTTTTGTGTTTCTATTATTTATGTAATTGTCTATGAGAAGGGAGATGACACTGTTCCTCTGTTACCTCTTGGATACGTTTTTATAGTTTAAAATTTAAGTTGGAAATACGAATGACAATTTCTTAGTAAATTTCTTGGATTTTAATGTGCGCATATTTAGGAGTCTTTGTTCTGTCCCTTCAAAATCAGAAAGAAAACAAACTTAATTTACTGCAATAGTTTTTAATGAGTAAATGAGAATGTACAATATACTTTCAAATAAAAAATAAATCTATACCTTAGATGCATGAAGTGTTTTTAATTTGTAAGTAGTACATAAGTGAAAGCAAAATGTACAAGAAAGGAAAGTGAAAGTTTTCATAATTGACCTGGAATGTACATTCACTGTAAAAAGGCCTATACTCGGTAAATCGGTCGTTTACAGGTGTATTAGAATATGTGTTATTACATATTACACAAAACAATTATTTGGATCACAATTTCGATCAAATTTAATCCTTTAATTTAATCTGTTTTCCTTTTTTATTTTAAAAAATTAATCCATATTCTGTACTCGGGACATTTTTGGTATAAAAAAGACTGTGTGCAAGTACACAGTGCACTACACCGATTACCCCAGTTTCTATCTGTTCTATAAAAAGCGTTCAATCTATATGTTCTTGAATTATACCAATATTTCTCATTTATCCTACTTTTACTACGCTTACACAGTGATGTAATTCAGTTGGTTTTTAAGTTCTAAGTATGGTGACTAATAAGTAAACACCATACACATGATGTCAATATCTATATAGTTGACTTTCCTATATATATATGTATATATGTATATATAACTGAACTTTTACAATTTATGTTTTACATATTGTATGATAGACACATCTTCAAATCTACGAAAAGGGTGGAACTCATATTATTCTACAACAGGATCGTGTACATCTCACCAAGTTAATTTTCATGGTACAGTTAAATATTAAAGGTCCTTGTCACACATCATGCACCCAATTCTTTGGTTTATATACATGCTATTCCACTTTTTTGTTTACTCTATTTCCTGTAGAAGCTTATACACAACTAATGATGGCTACGAGGTCAACATTCCATGCTACTACTGGACATCATAACCAACAAAATGGTAATAGTAATGGTACAACTCCGGTTAGTACTTTGAGTTCAGTAGTGGACTCTGGAATACACAATGTCAGCAGCAGTGGACAAGGAGGGCCAAGTAATAATTCAGCCTCAACAAATCCACCATCATCATCACCATCTGGCCAGATTCAGCTTTGGCAATTTCTATTAGAGTTGCTTTCAGACTCTGGAAATGTGTACGTATAATACATTTTTATTATTTGAGCATAACTAGTTTTTCTAATTGTAATAGATGATATTTCATGCTTCGTTTTTAATTTCATTGACTGCTCACTGCTCATTTTGCTTATATTAGTTACTGATTATTTATTACTCGTTACATTAAAAAATGAACCAAACCTCAACTAAAATCCTGTAAAACTTTCAGAGCCTGCATTGCATGGGATGGTAACAACGGAGAATTTAAGGTACGGTAGGCCACAATATCTGTATATATGATGTATAAACATATATATAGTTTTCATCCCAATATACTATTTATATGTATATATCATTATATGATACTTTTTTCATTCAGTTAAATAAAGAATAGTAGCTAGTAGGTAAATAAATGGTAGAAGTAGACGCATTATATTAATGTATATAAAATATACTACAAAGTACCTATTACCTATGAATATCAATTGAAATGGGCAAACACTCGCTAAAATGACTTTTTATAGTACCATGTTTGTACAATAATTTTTTTCCTCTTCTAGCTAACCGATCCAGATGAAGTGGTACCTTGATTTTTTGTATATTATTCGTAATGCATATATGTGTAAAGTGGACCTGATTTTTCATTCATTTTGCAAGGTCTATACTGTCTATATATAGGTAGAGTATCTCCTAATAAAACGGTATTGATATGCAATTTCAGGCTCGAAGATGGGGTGAACGAAAATCCAAACCCAATATGAATTACGATAAACTTAGTAGGGCACTTAGGTATTCATTATTGGAATGTTGTGTATTGTACTTATATCCTAAATCCTAAATATATTAAATCTGTGTTCTAATCTACTACCACTAACACTTTTATTTACTTTTTGCAGATACAATATTATGCATATGTTATATGTACAATGTACATGCATGATTCAATAGATAATCTAGCTATGAACTATTTTTATATGTTGTAGTACTTATGCATCCAGAGAGGGTAAATTCTGAAATATATACTTTCTTCTCTTTCGTTTCAGATACTATTATGATAAGAACATTATGAGCAAAGTTCACGGAAAGAGATATGCATATAAATTTGATTTTCAACAAATACTACAACAATCATGTCCTCAGTCCAACACGAATGTAGTAGTCGATAAAGTTTCTGCAGTTGTAGATTGTTTCCAATCTACATCATATGCAAAATTCAATTCGTTTTTAAATCATCATCATCATCATCATCACCATCCTTCGACCAATTCCAGTCATCACCATCATCCTCATAGTCTATTTCCTACTCATTCTTACTGGCCTACAGCTGCCGTATACATCAATAATCGTTATGCACCTTAAAAAACTGCAAACGAATCGATGCAAATCTAATTCCAAACTCAACTCATATTTCATTAAGAATTGTTAACTATTAAGTAAAAAAAGCATTATAATAATAAGTAATAATAATGATTAGAAGACTTTGAATACTTTATACTACTAGCTAACAAACATTAAACAATAATTAAAAACGAAATTTTGTTAAAAAGAAAATCTTATGTACTATAGGTACTATAAACTATAATGTATGCAATGTCTTTAGTTTTCTCCTTTCACCACAATTATTTGTATAATTCACCTAAATTGGAAGATTTAAAAAAATATTAAAATACTATATTAAAATTTAAATTAATGGCCATAAATAAGTAGGTAGATTGTTATTGTTGAATTAAATTCAAATTCTAAATGATTTTGAAAATATAACTTGATAAAAATAAATAAAAATGTACATCCATAATATGAAAACTATTATAGAGAAATAAATAAATGTTCCAGAAAATTATTGTAATTTGTTTTTTGCCAATTGTTAAAGCCAATTAGGTTTTATTTTGAATTTTGAATTTTGAATATGATATTTTGTGTATTGTTTTCGGAATGAATTTGGAACATTTTGAATAACAATGAGTTAAACATTTCATGCTTGATAATTCTAGCCAATCAAAAAAAAAACGGAATACATTATGGAAATAACATTCTGTAATAGCTGCAACTAAAAACCTTAGTAATTTGATTAAATTTTAGAATACTGAACTTTCGATCTTTATAATAATAATAACAATGACTTTTTTCTGATCTAAATTATTAAACGGAAAATGATCGTTGGTGACAAATACGGGTCGGATTTGTTTTCGTTCGCTTTTTCAAAAAAAAAAAAATATCAATTGCTTTTTCTGATTATGCTTTTTTTTTTGGTTTCAGTAGGAATTTTAAATTTAGGATTTTGTATCTTTATTATTCTGGCCGTCTTCATGTATTGAATGATGCGTGGCCACATACAAGGTTTTGTCGATTTCCTAAAAAAAAACAAAGCAACAAAAAGTATGTCATTAGTTTCACTGAAGAATTTGAAAACTTTTAACCCTTCTAGATGCAAAGGTTTGGGTGACAAAGTTATATTCTACCATGGATAACTTCTAGTTAAAACAAAAAAATACTGAATATATTATAAAATTTAAAATATTCAGAAAGTTAAAAACAAAAATGATCAAAATCATTTAAATGTACCTTAGGTATGGGTTTGATTTCAGTTCCGAGTTCTTGTTCAATCTTTTGAAGGTTAAACCGATCTTCATAGGTGATTAGGTTGATAGCAATACCCAAATGACCAAACCTTCCAGAACGACCAATTCTATGTAAATATGTCTCAGACATTTTGGGGAAGTCAAAATTTATCACAACATTCACGGCCTGAATGTCGATACCTCTTGTGAAAAGATCTATAGATGGAGAAGAACACAAAAAAGGGATTACAGTACTATAGTATGGATTAATGGATTTAGATTTAAAACTAATTTTGTAATGAAAATGGTAATCCATGTGTATTTTATGACATGATCGTTCATGATCATTATTCAATACACTTTTGAACTATTATAACCCTCACATTAAATTAGTTTAGTACTGAAAAGAAATATTTTCAGTACCTTGCAGCAGCTATTGGTACTAGTAAAAATAAAAAAATGTAGTAACATAATTTTAATTAGAAAAATACTCACCTGAGCAGACCAAATTACGACAATCACCCCTGCGGAAGTCATGAAAGACGCGATTTCGATCCGCCTGATTCATCTTTGCATGGATAAAGTAACAAGCATAACCGAGTTCTGTAATTTTCTTTGCCAATAATTCTACTCGTTGTGTTGAATTGCAAAAGATGATAGACTGATTTATCTCCAGTTTTGCTAAAATGAAAAAAATAAAGAAGGTCAAATCAAAGTTAGTTCTGCTGTTCTGACGGGATAATAATAATACTAATTACTAATTATCATTCAATGTATAGGAACTAATTCAAGGTCCTTAGTATTATTAATTAATACATTAAATTTTTCCTTAAAAAAACTCATATTCATATTTTGTTATGGTATTATTTTTTTTATATATTTTAAAAATATATTTATGAAATTTGATTGATACTTACAGAATAGGGTATTTAAACAATGAACTTTTTGGCGTTCTTGCACAAAGGCGTAGTACTGTGTCACTCCTTTCAAAGTCAACTCGTCCATCAAATTAATCTTGTGCGGGTCAATCGTATGCTTTTTCTATACATTTAAGAAAAATGAGAATGGAATGAAGAACTATGTTCATAATATACAGCATTCAAGTACTTTTATACGTATAGGAGAATACAGAAAAAAGTATTCATTGAAAACAAAAATATAAATTTTGTCAATGAATATTAGGAGCAAACAGTGAAATTAATGAAAACCCTAAAGGATAATATTATAAAGAAAACATTTTTTGGAAATTTTTTTTCTGATCTCATAATAATAATATAGAATCACTGAAAATCAATTCGTATACACTACATCTGTAACATTTAAATAGGAAACTTTTATCATTATTTACCATAAAAGACTCAACGGTGATAGGGAAAGTGGCGCTATACAATAATATTTGTCTCTTTTGTGGAAGGAATGAGATGAGTTTATCAAGCATTCGGTTGAAGTCTTGTGAGAGGAGCTTGTCTGCCTCATCGAGAACAAGCATTTTGCAATGGTCCATCTTACAAACATTTTTCTCCATTAAGTCAATGATTCTACCTGGGGTTGCAATTATCACGTGTACTGTGCAAAGAAAAAGAAGAACAGAAATATTTTTTTTAAAAAAAGAATGGAAAGTATTATTTTACTACATTCTTTATAAAGATAATGGTAGCTTTTAGTACTAAAAAAAACATTATCCCTGAAAAGTACAAAAAGTACTTATATATTTAAATGATACAACATGTAACATTATATTTTATTATGCATCTATTCTGAACTCCAGTAAGTACTTTCCATAAAATTCAAATTCTAAAGATATGCAAAACAGTAGGCAACTCAGATATCTGTTCCGATTTTTGTCATATCCAAATACTAATCCGAGTTACAAATATGGATCCAAAAGTATTGTTAAAATATTCATCATTGTTACCCACAATATTCTTGGTCATATTATTTTATACCATGACAAGAATAGTAGAGTACAGTATGCATGTGGTATAAAATATAAATATACATACGTACGTGTACTTTCAGAAAAAAACAAACAAAAAATATACAAAGGAAAACATGTAATTACTACTATTCGTCTATCTTCTTATTATTATATTATTTACAATTTACATGTTTATCAAATTATTTTGAAGAGAAATCAGAGCTTCTTGTTGTTGTACTCTGTCATTGGTATACACATTATACTCATCTAAATTACAATAAAAGTAACCCACAATACTATCTAACTCATATTCAAAGACAAGAATGTAAAATACTTGATGCCTACAAGAAAAGTTTAAAGATTATTTAAATAACAAAATTAACATAATATTATTATTACTATAATACCTTTTTGATAAACGCGGATAATGTCATCCTTGAGTCCTGTACCCCCAGTCGTTACCATTACTTTTAATTTCAAATGTTTTGCAATATCCGTGCAAATCTGGCTAATTTGGAGTGCCAGCTCCCTTGTTGGAACTATTACCAAAGCTACGTACATGCAGAAAGAAAGAAAGAACAAAAAAAAAAGCCCAAAGGAAATGTAAATATATAAGTATATTATTATAGAATCATGATTTTCATATTATTATAATAATATAACAATAGGACACAATGATAGTTTTAAATCTCACATTAATTTGTAACGTGTGAATTTCAATTTATATTATTGATTTATGTACAAATGATTCGTTCCCAAAATGTTAATTTTTTGTTTTGTCTTGGTCAATGTATTTCTACTATTCTCATAAATTTCTGAGAGAAAAGAATATTATGATAAAAAATATTATAATATTATTATCATAAGGTAAAAAAGAAGTATACAAAGTCAAGTGTCACAAGTATTTTTATTATTATGATGATAGATAAAAAAAAAAACAGAAACGATAAGTCAAGAAGAAGAGTCAGAATCGGATTTTTCGTCCACCAAATCATTAACGTGGGGGAATCCATGGTCACATCATACTCAATTATTAAAATTAAAATGTGGATTTTCAACACTTGATCTGTAAAATACATCATGTAGTGTACAAAATAATACTTAATAATACGACTCATAATATAAAAATGGAAAAATCACCTTGTATAGCGTCAAGATTTGGGTCTACTCGTTCCAGTATGGGAATAGAATAAGCTCCAGTCTTGCCAGTACCATTTTTAGCTCTTGCTAAGATATCTCGGCCGGAAAGTGCCATAGGAATTGATGCTTCTTGAATAGGTGAAGGTTTTTCCCAACCCATCTCAAAAATACCCATTAGAAGTTCTCTTTTGAGACAAAAGTCTTCAAATTCTTTACCTTCACAATCTGTCACATCCGAAGTTCTAACACGATGATCTTTAGGAGGGAGTTTGAGCTGGGTTTTCCAATCATCACCTTGCTTATTACTGTTCGGCACCATTGTCACAGAACTACTATTATGGTTCCCAGTCATGTTTAAATGATTTGTTCCTTGTTGTTGCACCTCAGTCGCCATATTTTATTTAAACTATTATTATTATAGTTCATATAATAATAATAATAATAATTAAAATTTAATATAAAAAAAAAAGAAGAAGAAGTGTGTACCTTCTTGCCTTTTTATATAGTAATGTAATATATAATAATAAATTATTACAAATTTTTTCTTACATAAAAGTCTTGATTTCTTTTATCTTTCTTCTTCCTCTTTTAGTAAGTCAATAAATAATTATATATATATTACAATATATGTATATTTTATTGAGTAAAGTTTCTGACTATAAATTTGTTTGTCGCGTATAATAATAATAATAACATGTATAATATACTACCTAACAAACTACGTAACTATCCACATGCACTCACACACGAAATTATGTATAGAGAATATGTTTAATATTCTTTGTTTTAGTATTAAACACTTAAAATAAAAGAATTTTATGTTCAATTAGATAAGAAACAAAGAAAAAAGAGTTTTTCTTTTGTATTACGAATAATAATAAATAATAATAATAATAACAAAAAATTCTTATTATTATTTTATCACTATATTTCTTTTATTCTTCTTACTCCTCTTCTTGTTCTTGACGATTCTTGTTTTCTAAAATACTTAATTCTGTTTTGTTGGGTTGATAATAACAATAAATAAATTGTCTTTGGAACTTTCTTTCTTGTGTGTAGATTATTTTTGTTTTTGTACTCTTCTAAGAGAGTCGTCTTCTTCTTGTTCTTGTGAGTGACAGAAATTGTCTGATGTTCTTGTTGTTACTGTTCGTTAATGTTGATATGAGAGAGAGGTTTCATGAAACAAAAAAAAAACAACAAAAAAAGTTCTATTAAGTCACTCCCTTTATACTTACGATCTACTACTATTATAATTTATAATAATATGATGACATTGATAATACTGAGCATTTTAGTATTCGAATGCATATATAATTTATGTATTCCTGATATTACATTACATTATTATACATTATTATTATACTCTTAAATCACATTCCAAATATCAAACAAGCCTCTGTATGTAAATCTATTTATCAAAGTACGTAAATAAGTACAATCCCAAGGTATAGACAAATAAACTATTACAATAATACAATAATAATATATCTTTAGTTTTTTAGATTGAATATTGAAATAGGATAATAATAATTATTCTAATTCTAATTCCATGTTCCATGTACAATGTTAAAATCAAATAGTTTGAAGTACTTACTTGTATATTATTATGATGATGATGATTATTAGACAGCCAAGATGTTTTTATTGTTGTTATAATATTTTATTTGTACAGGCACAATACGGCACTTGTTTTTTTTGTCTCTGGCCAGAATGTATGTATTTATTATATTTTATTATGTAACAACAACCAAGTTCTTTTAAGTATTAAATTATATTTGGTATATTATTATTATTATTATTTTATTTGCAACTTTTGTTCCTCCTTTCTCCTTCTTCTGCTTTATGGAATTCTTCCTTTTTTTGTTTGAATATCAATCACTTTAATCTTTAATTTGAACTAGTCCTGTTTTCAACTTGAACGAACGGAAAAATTTTCAT
Source organism: Sminthurinus aureus (assembly GCA_034698265.1). NCBI lineage: Eukaryota > Metazoa > Arthropoda > Collembola > Symphypleona > Katiannidae > Sminthurinus > Sminthurinus aureus. The sequence goes on from JAQGBH010000748.1 coordinate 30,868, forward strand.
AATACTTACATCTGCATATATACATATGTATGTATGTAGTACAATATTATTATTATGGACAAAAAATTGCCGACTTAATTTACTTAATTTCTCTTCCTTTTAGCAGTATTTATCTCATCACACACTCTCTCTCTCTTTCTTATTCTTCTCTTCTTTCCACTTTTAAATAGTATTTTTTGACTTAAATAGCTTCACGACACAAAAAAAATCAAGTTTTTATTCTAATTGAATAGAATTTATATTTCACAGTTCTCGTCTACTCTCTTCTTTAAAAATGCTATATAACGGCACCACAGAGAGTGTATAATAGTACTATATTGGAGCTTTTTCTCATATTTTATACATACATACATACGCGTCTCTCTCTGTTATATCAAAAACTTCTATACAACAACACACACTGTGAGATGTAAAATAATGTTGAGACCGAAAAAGAGAATATGAGAAGAACAAAATGCAAAATCTGATTATATTATTATTTCTTGATGTTGAATAAAAAATAGTTGAGATTTTAAAAATTATTAGTTTTTCTTTTCTTCTTTTATTTATAATAATATAACTATGTAATAATATAATTATGTGTTTTTTCTCTATAGTTTATAGTTAAAAGTTAAACGTTCTTTGAACTATGTAGATATATATGTATATATATTTAATGTGTACTGTGTCTATATTATTTATACATATATACTCATATGTATATTGGTATGTAGATTTATATGTTTTTGAAAGTATATATATATATATATATGTTTATAATACCGTTCTCTCTATGTAGTTTTATTTATATGTTGTATAGCAGTACACATAGTATAGACTTAGAAATTGGATTGTTCTTTTTTTTTACTGTTGAATATAATTAATAAATGTAATAATACGTTATGTTTTAATGAATGTTCTAATGCAGTGAGAATTTTCTTTACATCTACTTATATCTGTCTTAGATGTATGTATTACAAATGGGTAGTATTAAGTAAATTATTTCTCTCTTTGAAATAATAGCAACTTTATATATTATTAGGATTCCATACACCAAGAACACGGACGAATCTCGATAAAGCGGCTGCAACATATCTTAAGTGAAGATGGGGCCTTTAGCAGTTCTCAAAATTTTGGAACAGATTGGGTTTTTCAAAAAAAAATCCTCATCCACATACTTTTATGTTTCTTATTTATTTGTAATAATATGATAAAAACATTTCAATATCATACTTTTATTTATTTATTTAATTTTGAGGATACATATAATATTATGTTATACGCTTTTATTTACAGAAAAGTGTAAAAAAAACATTCAAGATTATGTGTACTACACGTTGAATAAAATGAACCTATACATTTTTGTCCAGTTTGTAGAATAGAATATATAGAATACACAGCTAGGTAAGTAGTAAGGACACATGTCAATCCACAGAGATTCCAGGTACTGATACATATATATATATATAAACCTAAGACTTAGGAGAAGACTTACTTACAAAATATGAAATATACTGAAAAAAACACGCATAACTATGTAAATAGACTACCAGGATAAGCGTCTTGATTTGCATTAGTACAAGAAAAAAAGGTGTAAATATCTGTTACTTAAGTACATATATGCCAATATAAGTAACATTATTATTATGATGAACTTGTGCTCACAGTGATCACTGATCACATATTCGTCACATGCACTGTATATAGTATATAGACATGGGACATGGTCGTAATACAAGGTCTGAAAATTAATTGAGAGAGTTGTACTTTTACATGTATCGTAATAAAAGAAGACCGAAATAGCAAGACAAATATTTTATGATGCTTGACATGATAAAAGGTTCCTGTTTCATTATATGTTATATATATAACAGGATTTTTTGTCAGAAACCACACATATTTATAAGTACAGAGTGCATCTGAATTCTAAAAGAAACATGAGAAGAATCGAAGACACATAAAAGTACTGATAAGGGCATTTTGCGACATTCTCTATTCATACACAGAACATGGCTTGGATTTTCGATTTTCTGGACAACATAATATTTTATATATATTATTATATATGTGTCACACAGTAGTTTCACTTTTAATCTCATTTATTTAAAAGAAAAAGGAATACGTCAACCCATTACACAGTACACATCATATGTGTAATTGACATTTTATACCCTTATATTTTACTATATTGCATACTTTTTTATCCAAAAATGTATGAGAAAAACTAGTTAAAAGTTAAAATGCCAAACTATACCATAATATTTACCAAAAATGAACCATAATATTATATGTATAAGATTTGTGTAATATATGCAGAATAGACAATAAAAAGTTTCTTAAATCACCATAAATGCAAAAAGGCAAGTATAATAAAACCAATCAAAACTGATGTATAAGTATGTATACCGTACACTGTACAAGTACATCTCTAGAAGTAGTTTAAAATGGATAGTACTTTTATAGACTTATATAATTCCTAATTACTATACCCATTGTCAACCTGTGTATAAATACATAGATACAATTATATATGCACACACACACACACATTTATAGTTTTGAGGCGGCTAAAAATAAGTAATTATGATTGAAATGCATTTTTTGATTGATATCTATATTCTATACTTTTATAGTGTTAGTAAAAAATATTTGTTTTCTCCAGTAAAATTTCTATTAAATTAATTTATTGGTTTTAAAAATTTCATCAATACAATATTTTATCCATATGCATTAATAAAAGTCTAAGAAAAACAAGACCTTATATAGGGTCTAGCCCTCTGGCCAGTAATATATATATATATATATAACAAAACGTGATTCATTAAAGACAAAGGTTGTTGTTTAATTTTTAATTTAATAGAATCTTTTTTCCTTCCGACTACACGCTATAATATAAATATATTTTATACTTTTACGAAGTTATTCCATATAAAACGGTACTGCTAATTGCTACAGAGGCATAATATTATTATAGATATTATAAATATGTACATTTTTCATGTACTGACGTACTGGTACATTATAATATACGATACATTATTGTACGACATAAATACACACAAAAAATGGGATTGAAAAAAAAATTCTTTTTATTAATGTACAAATAATAATTATTCTTGTTAAAATAAATTACTATAGATGTTCTGTTCCAATAAATAACGTTTTGTATATTTAACACTTTTAGAATCATATATAATATATCAAATTGTTTTCTCTCCCTCTCTTTATACACGTATATCAATATATATATTTAAATGATAAACGTGAATATGTTCGACAGTTTTACATTATTTTCTTTGCACATTTTTGGTATTGTCTTATATTTTTATACACACTCACGAAGAGAAAAAGCAGATGGTAAGAATAAAATGGCAAAACATCAAGTAATGCATATATAATAATATGTTATAAATGATAAATAATAATAATAATAATTATTATTATTATAATAAAATAATGACAATAATCCTTATTTTGATTATCATAATCTTTTGCGGCATACTTGGTTTTTTATGCAGCTTTATTTATCTTCCTAATTCTTAAGCTGTAGAAGAAACAGCCAATTTTTTCAAATGATCCATAAAAACTTGAAGACTTACATCATCGGTCAAGACTGACGCACCACCCTCCTATTTATACAATGAAAACAAAAATTTCAGACCAAACATTAGATATCGTAATTTCACATTTCCCAAAACAATAAAAAGCTATACAGAAAATACATCATATATGTATATGTAAGCAGCATGTAATGGAATAAAAATATACACACTCTAAAGCTCATACACAGTAATATATTATTACATAGTATATATATTCTAGTATAATATTAAAACAAAATATAACTGCCGTCTAGAATAATTCCATGAACATAATATATGTAGACTCATAGAAATAAATAGAAATTAAGAGAATCATTTGTATTAAAAGAACGGAGCCCTCAACCATAATAATGTAACATATACCACACCAAAAGTTCCTATCAATTAAGTAAAATCAATTTTACATGTATGCTATACGCTATATAGACTGTTTACATATTATTCTTCGTTCGTCACAAGTAGTATAGTAAAATCTTCAATTTTATACTATAATTTATGTATAATATATAATAATAACTAGGATTTACATACTTCAAAATCCAAGCTTTAAAACAAAAATGAAACAGCAAAGCTATTACAATTTAAAGATGTTTAATGTAAGTACTCCTATAAGGCGTTTTAAAGAGACAAAGTACTGCATTCGAGAAATTTTCTATTACTACTACACAACCTGTTTTGTTTATATAATATAATATAAAAAAAAATTCCAATCCCTCATGAAACCACGTCGACGACAAGCAATTATATTGTACTGTAGTTATACTGCTCAAGCAGTGTGTGCTAATATAGTAAAATAACTTTGTAAAAAAATTTCTGCATAACCCAACCATTATTTTAAACCAAAGTCCTCGAATTTTACATTAATCTAGTGTGCACATTGCATGTATAGTATTAGTTTGTGTTAAAGTAACGACAAAAAAAATTTAAAGTTTACGGCTGTTATTATTATAATAATTATAATTTTTTCATAGTTTTATATAACTAATTGGTAAAAGATAAAAGAAGAGGAAGGACAGAAAAAGAGTCATTGTTAAAAAATGAAAATGACATAATATATTATACATGTATACATAAGAAATGTAAGCATCCCAATTCCAATGAGCCATAAAAAATGTCAATAAAGATACACCAAATAAATATAACCCACTAAAATAAATAAACAAAAAGGATAAATGGAACAAAATGAAATGCCCTTTTACAAATACAACAAAAAATAGAGAGTGACAATAGAAGTCTACATAAATGACAAAAAATAAATAACAACAGCAACAATTTTTGGCACAGATAGCATATAAATATAAATTTTGGATTATTTTTTGCACTACCGCTGATGACTGTGGAACTGGAATCGACTGCAATGTTCAATGAATGTCAATCAATCAAAGAACATGAGAGAGTGTGTGTGTGTATGAGAAATAGAAAACATATGTTCAGATTGTTGCAACGGAACGCAAACGGAAGAGGGATGGAATCATTCAATCAAAATAATAAAAAAAAACACGTGCATTAATTTAAATGATCACCACAATACTATAATATAATATAATTATCATAATAAAATACGTATCAAGTATGTTTTGAAATCAATCCTAATTCCTAATTCCCTGAACAAACTAAAGGCAACAAAAGTAAATCAGTGCTATAGAAAGAGGATAGGGTTCTAGATAACTTTCGATTTGTTTTTTTTTTTAAAAAAAAAGAAAGAAGATACATCAACAACGATTCAAATAAAATAAATGTGCACACATTATCCTTATAATACCATTGATGATATAATATAAGAATTATGATTTACACGCAGGACATGTCTGCTCACTGTACAGTAGCTAAAATGATCATCTACTATAGATTTTGACAAGAAAAACTGAGACGAAACTAAAAAATCAGTACATAATATAGCAATAAATAACAATACTGATTATTATTAATCAACATTCGCATTATCTGGAACCCAATTTTTTTCTGTATATAATAATACAAGTAAACTTGTGAGCAAGATCAACTCATTTAGATTTGCAAATAGTAAAACAATAATAATTACAAAACTGCTTATTTCTGAAACAAAATAAGTTCACAAAATATTTGCAATCATATTCTATTATGATAAATATACATACACGCAGCAGCATTGCTTGAAAAATATAAAATTCTTTCTTCTCACAGGAAAAAAACACATGCAAATTCATTACAATATTATATGGCTAGCATTATAAATTAATTTTCTTTCATAAAATTTAGGGTCATGCATACAATTTAACTAAACATTACTTTTTAAAAACAATGGTTCATAAAACATAAAATGAAAATATCAATATTAATTTTTAATACGAACAAACGAAAGTTTATACTTACCCCACCATATGCATACATATTATTGTGAGTTTGTGATGGATTAACTTTTGACAATAAGAATCGAGCCTAAAAAAATTTAAATTTATTATAATAACATATTTAATGAAGTTTTATCTGGAAGAAATAGATGCATTCAACTTCAGATAACGGTTTACAAGCGTAACGGTACAGTTCATTATAAAAATTAACTATTAAATTTGCATCAAATTTACCTGTGAACCACCATGTTCAGTATCAATATAACGAGGGACAGGAAAACGGGAAACAAGAATTTCTTGCGCATCGGTTGCAGGTGCCTCTAATAGCTGACGAAAGTTATCATATTCTGGTCAAAAGGCATTCAAAACAAAGAAAATTATATTAATACATAATACGACAGCATAATACGGATTCATCGACAAAATACGAGATACACATATATGCACACTATAATACTGCCTGTAAAGATACACATTATACATTATAATATGTATATTATTTTTTATTTTTTAGTACTTAAAACTTAGAAAACCTACCTGGTAATTTGTGATAGCCTCCTGCTCTCCACTGTGCTATAGTCTATTAGGTTTGATAAATACATATATATATATATATATACATAAAGTTATTACGATTATCTTCTTCCCCAAACTACAAATTATTGTAGTGTTTACTTATGAACATTCAATTAAAAAAAGTACTTTTACTTTGATAAAACATAAATGAAGAAATTTATAATTATACCTCTCCATGATAAATAACGATTTGGAAGAAAGTATCCATGAGCAAAATTCGATCTGTTTGTGATAGTTTAGGACAATATACATCAAAATCATTAATCATCTTCACAAATCATACATATACATAAATACATATTATGTACATAAATATAAAATACTATGTATATTGTACAATCCAGCTTATTTCAAAAGTACAGTGCACAAGTAGTAGTACAGTGTAAAAAGATAAGGTACAATTATCAAAAAACACAGAACAAAGAATTTAAAATTTTCCTGGTTCTGACCTGGTTGTATACTTGCAGTATCTAACAAAACTGGTTCTGGTGGCCCATTAAAGCTGTAACTATATAGTAGTGGTTGAATCATAATTAAAGATTGTGTCAAGTCTTCTCTATTCAGCATATGTCTATTTTGAGAAAGGGAAAAAAGAATTAACCAGTATTATAATATCGCTCTTATAATATGATTCAATTTGAAAGAAGTATATTTTTTAGTTGTTAGTTTTTAAAATAAATAACGACATGATATACTATGGTGGATCATTTGTTTTAAAATAATAATAATTACTATTTATTATTATTGTAGTTTACTATTTGATTATTCTAGTAAACTTTGGAAAAGTAATTTACCGATAGAAAGATGTTTCATCCGGTGAGTTATTAAAAACTTGAAGAAATTGAGAACGTCGAAGATGGAACATAAATTGAGGATATAAACTAAAATTTTCTGCTAATCTAAAACTATTTGGATCATCTTTATTATACTCTCCGAATTTTTGACATAATCGAATAAGCATTCGATCAACCCAACGAAGCACATCAGAACCGTCGTCCGTTTCTGCTCGAAATACAGCTAGACGGGCCATTAGAACAGCTGACGATTCTTGATCAAATCCAGCACTTATGTGATACAAATTGGCAGTAGCATCAGCCCAACTACAGAAACACACACAAGTACAAACAAAACAAAAAAAAACGTAACATTAATATGAAATTTTCAGAAACTATTTGTCATCATTTTTGATGGACATTTCAAAATAAATATATATCTCTAAACTCCTATCCCAAATCATCATAATTTCAATATTTTATGTTTAATGTTTACTTTAACTTACACATAATGAATATAAAAAAAACAACAACAACATGACATTTCTTATCAACCACTTCACATTATTGACTTTCAAGTAGACAAAAAAGTAGAGACTATATGAATACATACTTCATCCATAATACATAATATGTCTACCAACCTATATCTATTATCTATAGATAAATAATTTCAGACATAGATGACAATTTACAATGTCAGCAGATAGCAATATTTAGTATTACAAAAAAATGACACATGTTTGATTTAAATAATGATGAAATAAAATCTTACTTTCTAGCTATCGTAACAACTCGTACACGTTGTTGACCGGAAGCATGTTGGTATTGTGTTATAAATTGAATACATCCTCTGCCACCTTGGGGAATCGGTGCACCGTGTTGATTTACAATCTCAAAGAAAATTGATGTTGTAGTAGTAGGCGTAAGGGTACAAAATTTCCATTGACATGTTCCTCCCATACCCATTTCTGTATCTGCTACACAACCACTCTTTACTCCTAGCGAAACACAAGGACCAATTGCACCACTAACTTTTAATTCTCTTGATGTTTTCACTTCAAGTGTTCCATTAAAGGCCATCCTTAACTCTCCATTTTCATTTCTAGCAAAGACTCGTTGATAAGTCTGTTTGAAAAGTGATGAATTGAAGGAATCTCCCATGACCATATGTCCTCTATTTCCATACATACGGGTAAACATAATGTATGAAATATTATAGTACTCGTTTAAAAACATGGACAAGATATTATAAACCATAATATTATTATAGTGAAACCAATTACAATGTACAAATAACCAGTAAATCACAAAAAAAATGTACCCTGTATTATTTGGACAAAATTTCATTTCTGCAAGTCCAGTTTGATCTAGTGCACATGAATAAATGTCAACAGCATGACCATTAGCTGCAGCTCGGACACCTAGAGCTTCATAATGTTTGATAGCTTTCTTCATATATTTTGCATTGTCTTTATCAATGTCATGATGAGATCGGATGGGCATTTTCAACTCATCATTTACTACTTGACCAGGACCTAAAGAAGAGATGAGGGAGATGTTTAAATATATAAAGAAAAAAATGTATTATTAATATTTATCAATACAACGGAATTAAAGGCATAAAATAAATCAAAAGGAAAATCATCATGCCAATGTACATGCATATATATGTGTATACAGGTAAATATATTCATGTGTAAATATATTTTTCACTAGCAATTAATAGTCTTATTAAAACTAAAATTAACCTTGAGAGCAGGGACCTCCCATAAACAACATTATACGTCCTCCATTACCAGGATAGCAACACTGAAACAATGTAAGAATAAAGTAGTAATATATGATTGTTAATAATTAATAATAACATTAATTATAACCCTACAGTTACGTAATATGCATTTGGCCCTCAAAGAATACTGAGTATGACCTAAATTCACAAATGTTTTCCTATTCTCATGCACACATTATACATCAGACATGCATGAATGCATAATATATGCACATGCATTAATGATTGCATAGTAAATATCCATATTTCTATTATGTTTTATATTATTATATTGTAGATTATAGATATCATGTTTATATTTTGCTTACATGTTTATACATTACTAATTTTTATATATATTATTATACAGTTACTAACGCATAAAAACGCATCTTGTGGTTCACCTTTGTTTTTTAGTATAAAAATGATATTATGTAAAAAATAATCTAATGAAAATTATAATATTACATAGACGATTTACTTTATGTTCTTGTTGCAGTTTATGACTGTCTATAATTTGTAATTTTTCTGAGTCAAGGTCAAATGGATATACTATTAGCGTATTTAGTTATACATGTACTAACTTATAAATAGACTTTTGCTCATAAAATAAAATGAATACAAATAGATACGATTAGAAAAAGATTCAATGTGTTTAAATGAAATGTTTTTTCAAAGAACTAAAAAATAAGCTTGATGAAGAAATAAGGAAAATGGCGAACCTCTAATATTCCTACAGCTATCGATAGAGCTACTCCGGTAGACCTTAAAGCACGTTTCCCTTGTGGTACATTCCATGGATCTCGTTGTAATTCACCAAGTAAATCTGATACAGAGACTTCACAAGTTGACAATGGCTGAAGAAAACGATTGTAAGGTGTTTGAGCCCTTTGGGGTTGACCTGGAGGCCCGACTCCTGGTGCTCCAGGTGTCGGTTGTTGTGGTCCAACAGCATGTCGGGTAAGCCCTAACATTTCTAAATTCAGAAAAATGTGCATGCATTTAACATTTGATTTATGTAAGTTTATGTATCTATGTATACATGAACTTGAAAGTCTATCAAAATGTTTACTATTGTATGTAAATATACATATATACATGTAATCTAGTTTAAATAATATAATAGCTTCGAGAGCAATAAAACCAGTATTGTTAATGACAATAGACTTTACCTTGAAGTTGTTTAGCAGTTACATCTTTAGTTCCTCCTACAGCATAACAGAAAAAAAAAACAATTATTGCTATTATTATTAGATTCATATAATATTTAATATTGTACCATATTAGTTGTTTGTTTTTTTTGTTTTGTTTTCTTTCGAATTTTCGACTACAGTATATTATATACTGTACAACACTCACGGAAAACGTAACTCTTGGCACAACCATCTACTCCCAGTTCATGAACAGCTACCATTTTTCCAAACGTAACAAGTCCAATAAGAGCATTTGGTGGTAGGAGTGATAAAGAAAGAGTGATAGACTCTTTAAGTGCAGATAATTCTTCCTCATCCAAACAAGTATCCACAACAAATAAAAAGATTGGTGGTGGTACATATGCCCTCATAATTGTGTATTCAATTGTAGAAAATTGTGGAATGAGCTCAGCTAGTTTAAATAAATAAATCAAAGAGAATAATGAATTGCTATTTTGTCATTACTATAAAATATCATTTACATACGAAAGACGTGACGTACTACTAGTATATACAAGGAAATGTAATTGTGAATTGGACTACCGTATGTCATAATAATAATAATATAGTATATTCTGTTAAGAAAAAAGTTTCCTACCTGGTTGACATTGTTCTGTCATTGCACCATATTGAGCCGGAAACGGATTCCTTTGAAAACAAAAGTTACATACCCAAAACTTTGCTCTATAGTCCACTTGACATAGTGGATTGAGAATTGCACGACAATTGTTTCGAGTACAAAGTACAGGATCATATTGAATAGGTGGTAAATCTATATAGGGAAGAAAAGAAACAGGAAAAATGTATCAAATTTTACATCACATAAATGCAGTGTATATTAAATAAAAATGAAATGCCAAAACAAAGAAGACAATTTTTTAGAGTTTGAAGATTATTAATTTCATATATAATAGCATAATATTAATTATATGTATATTATTGTTTTTGACTCACCAGTTCTCTCTTTTAATGGTGTAAATAAACAGCCTAAAGGAACCACAAGCCGTGTAGCCTCAAGTTTTGATGATGGCCAAACATTCCAACTCAATCGAATACCATCTCGATCTTCTTGTTGTTGAATGAATTCCGCGTAGGTTGCCATTTTCAGGCCCTTTTTTTCCTATTTTAACACAAAAAAAAGTACGATTACAAATATAATTTGATAGATTTAAATGTTTGTTTAAAATTTAGAGTACACATAAAATATAAATTATATGAATTATTACGGCTACATGATTCAAAAACAAACACAAAACATATTAATAATGATGTACATGTGAAGCATAATATAAAATTGAATTTTAATTTCTCTACCAGATGCTATATTATTATTATTATTAACTTTTATATTATACTTTTTGAACAAATAATCACGTTGAACAAATCAAAGTACCTTGTGTATTGTTGTACGGCTTCTATTAATTATAATTTTGTTGGTAGCCCTATTTCATATAAATAGAATAACAAAATAACTGGTACAGTTACCAGACTGTCATTCTGTTCTCAACAGGACCTGTGGAACACGTATAATAATATATATATAAATGTGTGAATTGTTAACACACGGAGTACAGAGAAACACTTTTAGTTGTACTATATGTATTGATATATTTTATAGTATAAGTTTATCCTAAATAATGAGAGCTATAATATTATTATACACTTGAAAAGAATCATGATGTAAATGAGATAAATTATTATGATATAGTTACTTAACTACTGTCTGTATTTGATAAAGAATATAGACATTAGTACTATAATAATAATAATAATATTAGGAAATTTGCTTGCTTACGTGTTCGGTTCTCGCCTTTGACTGACAGCGGTCTATATAGATTTAAAATGAGGATGTCTGAGTATATGACAAGATACCTACATATATTATGCGATATATATATTTATAGTACATATATATGCATAACATGTAAAATCATACTATTATATAATGCACAAAACGTCGTGTCTGTGTGTCTGTGGACAAAATGCACCGGGGAGACCCGGGA
>JAQGBH010000749.1:0-43082 GCA_034698265.1 Sminthurinus aureus
CGCTTCCGGAGCCTAGAGCATTTATGCTTTCAAGGCGATATAAAATCGTCACGAAGTGAAGATTTTTAACTTTATTCTCCTATCAAAATTCAACACTCCACATGATGTTGAACATTTTGCAGACTTTTTCTGTTCATTTTTTCATGTTGCGTTTCCGTATTGAATGTGAAAACGTTGACTGCTCAACCTACACAAGATTTATTCTTAGTAAAAGGTATATAATATTGTAATCTTGATAAAAACTAAGTAATTAGCTCTTTATGTGTCAGCGTAAATACATATGTAGCTGTTTTTGATATAAAAAGACAGAAATAATCCAACTTTGTCCTGCATTCTTTTCCTTGTTACTTGCACCAGTCAGAAAAACATTCATTATTTTCTACACCTTGTGCATTGAACATTGTACAGTGTATAGTAAAAGTACGAATAGTCATCGATTGCTGATTGACGCTGTAAATGCACAATTGGAAATATACAAACAGAATATGACGTACAGAGTACAGAGCACACAAAATATAATGATAGTTCTATTTTCTATTGTAAGTTTTTGTGAATGATCATAATCATGCACTATAAACCATAGACATTGAACATGCTTTACTCTGTACAGTATTATTGATTATTTAAGTAGAAAGTCAAACTTTCTATAATTTATTTTATATTCTATATTCTATATTCGACAGTTGTACAATGTCCACTGTATGCTGAATATTGTATCTGTATTTATAATTGCAGTTTAGTGTTAGAATCAAGAATCAAGAATACATACAAACACCGGTATTTTACCTACAGATTGTATCATTTCCAACGTTAATTATATTAATTGAGCTCTGTGTACACTGTGCACTTGGTGAGCGTACAGACGTAGAATTATATTCTTATATTTGTATAACGTAGATGTAAATTGTACATTGTCCATTGTACAGACAAATACCAAATACCGTTAATTTACAACTTAAAACATCTCATGCCAAATCAGTGTTACATAAATATGTCATAATAATATTATAGCTGACTGAACAAGTGCAAAGACCAACTCTGTGATTTGCTTTGGAAGAGGAATAACGAGAAAATTCTCTTCATTTTTGTAGATCCATTTTTATACATAATACATAATATCAAAACTCAAAACAGTACAGTAAGAAAACGTAGGATGAGGCGTATTCAATAGTCAATGAGCATGATTTTGGACACTGGTTCATTTTGATTCTGGTTTGTCGTTCTCAAGTCCCAAGTCTCTAGTATAGAGTCTCGATGCTCGATGCTCGATTCTCGATTGTATGACATGAGAGAATAATACCTGTAATATAGCGATGCCTTTTTATGGACATGTTTAGTCAGAAAAGCCTTCAAGTTTCCATTCTCTCTCTTCTTTATGTTCTGTACTCTGTGTAGTGTGCAGTTCACTCCTAGCTGTTTACATAGACGTATATTTATGCCTGTAGAAAGTAGAATACAAAGGTCTGATATAGCAAATGGATTCACCAATACGCCAATACAGAATACAGATATTATACAACATGAATACAGAATACTGAAAGATGTTTCTCAGATTAGAACTTAACTATGATGCTGATTGGCTAGATGGCCAGTGGGTTTGTTTATATATCATATCAAGTATAAAGTACCAAGTACAAATGAGTATGCATTGCAGTGCATACTTGAAAAAGAAAGAACAACATAAAAATCATACAGAGAACAGAGTGTAGACTGTAGATAGTAGTAAATTTGAATTGTGAATTGATGACTCCAAACTCTAATCTCCAACTATGACTATATATGTATCACCAGGTTTTTTCCAGTTCAACATTCAAGATTCAAGACAAGGTTCAATCTTCAATCATAAAACCACTCGTTACTCTTTACCCGGCGCCCACACAATAACTCATGCACATAAATACATAAATACATACACAACAGTAGAAATAATATGTGTACTTTGTAGGAATAATGAGCACATCCGTACATTTTCCAATAAAGTTCAGTCAAATCTGCAAATAAATAGCTAAGCCGTCTAGATTTTGTTTTTATGATCGATGTGTGATATGTGATGCCTATTTATTATTTAATATACTATTCAATTTTTTACTCTAGTCGTACATTTTAGGCCCCGGAGCAAACTATGTTTTGAACTGTTCGTTTGAACGTATTCGATCTACGATCTATATGCAATATGTATATACGAATAAACCCGCATCATTTTTATACCAAGTTTAAAGATCTCAGAATTTTTTGACTAGCGGATGAAAATGTAAGATTGCCATAAAAATTGAGTGAATCTAGAATCTAGAATCTAGAATTTAGGATGACATAAAAGTATAAGAAATGAGATCAGTAGCATTTCCAACTTTTAATGCTGATGTTGACTTTGATATTCCCACTTCCCACATCTCACAAATCTGGATGACATAGCTAATTGACTCACCGTCCTCACCCACACACAAAACTTAAAGGAAAAACATTCACCAAAGTTATCAATGTGACTCAAGATTCAAGGTGTACAGTATACAGTGTACAGTGTAAAATGTACATTTTACTTATGCTCTTATGTGGAAATCTTTTCCCAATTTTATTTGTTCATTCATGGTCAATAGTCAATATACAATACAATACAATAGAGGCTCCGTAGTCCATAGTATTTAACCGTATATAGACAAAATCTTTTAACTTGTCGTTTAAACAGATGAGACAAGTTCTATTCAAAATTCAAATTTCTTATGAAATACAATACGTTTTTGTATAATATGATACATTTTATTTTAATTTTGTACACTTGCAACTCCAAATGAGTAATGAATATAGAATATTATTATTATATAGTTCAAATCTCATAAGACATTCAATCTACATTTTTATATGCTTGTCTGATGTCTGAATAATGCCAAATGCCAAATGAATCTATTTTAAAAATCGTAATACCAAAAATAATATTTCTGAAACTTTTGGCGTACTTTTGTCATGTCAATCAAGAATATTTTTATTTTATTTTGTTTTGTATTCGGTGTTTCAGGTGAAAAGTTGCCCTAACAAATTACCATGTACTTGGACTTGGACATTTGCATTGACTAAATTGTTTTGGTGTGCCGTGGGTTGATAAACTTTCATACAGAATACGTACATATTCGTATACATTGTACATTTGTTGCTTATTGTAGAATATCTGTTCAACAAGTAGGGTCGTTTTGTTTGTGTTGCATATCGTATAAACTTTACAATCCATACCCTACTTTGCCCATGCAATATGAGATGAAGAATGGATCATTGTGGCACATGATGATGTACGATCAACCGCATATGCAAATTTTACGATGCCTACATCATAATTCCAGAAATTAAACTCCTTCGTACTTTGTTACTTGTTACATGTACAACGTACAATGTACAGCTCACAGTCTTTGCTTTTATAAGAGTAGATCGTAGATCTCGTAGGTAGAAAAGAAACACACCTTACCTAATCCAAAGTTATTGGTATGGAAAAATAGTAAAGAGTAATTCACATTGCTCGCCTTGTTTTATTTAAGACTTTGCTTATTAAAGATTTTAATGTCATGTTTTATACAGGACTAGATTATGCTAAATTTTTATCCAATGCAACTTATCTACATAGCGTGCAGTGTAAAGTGCAGTGCACTTGGTTGAAAACTGACAATGCTAATTATAATTCATTTTTATATTAACTACGTCTCTAATTTGACCTGTTACAAAAAAAGAGAAGAATACCTGAAAAATTTCATGGGCATTGTCATTGAAAACATCTGGTTTTGTTATGGATTATGGATTTATAGATGAATCAGCAAAGAATTTTACCTGAAAGGTGTAGACTGTAGATTGTAGATTGTAGATACTGTGAGCTTGAAACAATTACGGTTTTTACTGCAACGAATGAATGGCATGAACATGATTTCCATTAACGTTGCTGAAATTCTAAAAGCTAGCATCAAATATTAGGTACTGTACTTTATACTTTGTATTGTGCACGTAATGGACATGCACATATTAAATTAAGCAGAATTTTGCATGCTCAATACTCAATGCTAAACTTTCTTCCAACTTCCAGTGGACTTGCGATTTACAGTGCAGATATGTTTTCTTCCTCTTTTCAGTTTAGATTCTAGCTCCTAGGTTTTTTACTTTTTGCGTATTCTGTGCCGTTTTAAGTATGAATATGATTTAGCTATTGCAGTGCATCTCCTATAGCCACGCTACACAAAAAGTGTTGTCGGTCATTTCCCTTTCCTTCCATAGAACCAATTCCTTTCTCTCCGGTGGAATGCAGAATGTTGAACCATTTTTTGTTGCTTTCACTTGTTTCCATGACGATGAAATTATAGATATGTTTATTTGCAAAAACGGTTGGTTTTTTTCGGGACAGTTGCACTACATGCAATGGATGAATACACACACATGTCTGTATGTACAATGTACATTGTACATTGTACAAAATGCAATACAATACAAATGAAACAAAATGTGTACTTTATATCCCGTCAATATACAGATATATGCATCAATGTACCATTGTATTGTATTTTATTGTATGAAAAGATGAAAGAAAGCCCATGCAATATTATTATTGACTATTGTATTGACTAGTGACCGAAAAGTACAATGGCACATGCTGAATTCTTTCCTTTATATTTTTCACATTCGTACTTTGTACCATAAAGAAATTTCTCAGCTTTGCAGTATTCAGTATCTACAATCTGCATTCTATATTCTACAATACTTTGTACAAATAGGAGAGGTTTTGTGACAGTTGCGTTTGTAGATTAATGCATTTAGAATTTGGGATTTGACGATTATCCAGCGGGATCCATTCTATGCATTGTAAAAATACGTCATCGTCATCGTAGGTCAACGATTCCAACATCTAACACGTGTTCTCCTTCATTTCATTTCTTTAGAAATTAGAAACTATGTGACACATGGAAACATGTAAAAAATCTACTTTCAAAGTTCCGGAGACTAACTACTTAATTCGATAATGATAATGCACTTCAACCTTCAACCTATCTACAACTTTTCCATTCCGATTCTCGGAGCAACTTTTCAACATTTCGACAAAAATGACCACGTTCAATAGCTATAATAATAATTATTCAAAGGTGTATACAAAATTCCGAAAATTATATTCTAGATTCTATATGAATTATGCGTTTATATATTTATTTTAATAAAATATGAAGCTTCAACATTCACTACATGTACGTTGAACGTTCATGAAAATTGAAAAGTAAAGTTTGACACAACCGTGAAAGTTGGAGGTACTTTTCGTGTTAAAAATACATAGTAAGTAAGAATGGCAACC
Source organism: Sminthurinus aureus (assembly GCA_034698265.1). Taxonomy (NCBI): domain Eukaryota; kingdom Metazoa; phylum Arthropoda; class Collembola; order Symphypleona; family Katiannidae; genus Sminthurinus; species Sminthurinus aureus. The sequence continues at coordinate 5,309 of JAQGBH010000749.1, forward strand.
GCTATAAGAAGAGAATGCTTTACAAAAATGATGACCATGGGAAAGAAATTACTGGAGCTCCAAGTTCTAGCCTACAAAATCCTCACAGATAAAAAGGAAACTTCTAACATCCTAAAAAATTTAAGGCTCAAAAAATGCTTAACTTTTCAACTACTCGCAATTTTCCTTCCAAATTTGTTCACGATGATAAAAAATGAGAAGTCAATTTGTGTGTGCATATTTTCAATAGAACACTTCATTGCCATTATTAAAAGCAAGTTGTAGTTTATGGAAAACCCCAAGTTGAAGACAAGTGATACAAAATCCCAAATCCTCATAATATCATATTATTTCATACGGAAATGTAAATTGACAGATGAAAATACTTGAGTAAAAACCTCGTTGTCATAATAATTATTATTGTTGTAGCTGTTTCAACATTTAGTATTCTCAATATTTAACTGGCTGTCAATGCAAATCAGCAGAACAAAAGTAAAAAACTTAGGACTGAAAATAAAATTAGATATTTTTATATACTGTAAATTGTACATTTAGACGCAAATGTATAGTCAATATACGTTTATTGAGACAATGCTAATGAATGTCAGAAAATTATTAGACGGTTGAACACACGCCGAATTTCTTGGATAATGGATTAATGCTCTCGCATGAATAATTTCTAACTAGATGATAAAGCTAAAGATTTCCCACAAAGTCAAACATTTCCGGGTTTTACATGGTGAACAAATAATGACAGTCGAGAGACTTGACTAGCATTTTAAGTTCCATTCACTTTGGCTTAGTTGTCAAACGTCCAATGTACAAAATATGAAGTACCTGAATTCATTCCTTTTATTTCCAGTCTTTGTTTCACATTTGTGTTTCTGTTAGGCATTTCTTATTTCTCAGGTTTAGCCAAATCTTACGTAACCAAACATATTTCAATATGTTGTGAATGAAAAGTAGAGCATTAGCGGCGTCAAAGAGGACTTAATAAATTGAACATATCAAACTAACCACTTTAAATAGCATAAAATATTCATCATGCTGATCAGCTAATGTATCAATTAACACCTAAAACCTAACACAAAAAACTAAGAACCCAGTCCACACGAGCCAATAAAATGAGTTCATGAGACATAAAGCATCGACCTTAGGTTGATGCTTCAACTAAAATTGATGTCGTTTGCATTTCTTCACTCAGTCGAATAAGAATGTTTGCCCAAGAAAGTTGTGCGTGAACTTTTATTCTCCATTGTACGTGATTTGCTTTTCGGCTTGTTTGTTCTGTCCGAGTCATGTCTCAACGAGAAATAGCGCTGTTGGAACTAACCACAATTTCAGCAGGAAATAGATTTATCCAAAGAACTGAGAATCAACAAAATTCTTCAGATTTGAATGAACTGAATGATTCTGTATCAGAGCCAGAGTCACAATCAGAATCAAAATCAAAGTCAAATTCAACTGCACCTCAAAAAGAAAATTGGGGATGGAGCGGAGAAAGTCCTTTGATCAAGACGCTCCATTTTTTTCTAACCAAACAGACTTTTTTAATGGCCATTAAATTATTTAAATTTGGCGCTTTCATCAAATGTGTCCCGTTTGAACTGGAATCCAAAAATGGTGAAAGCTTGAGAGTGCGCCCATTTGAGAAAAAATGGCAGTCGGTTCTTTGGCACATAGTCAGTTGGATTATTTTTGGAATGATGGCTTTTGAGCTCATCAGCTTCTGTTTCCTCTGGCAAAGATCGGATTTCGGCCCCGAGATGGTGTTTCACATGTTGTATTTGTTTCATATTACCTGGATGTTCTTGTATTCATTCGTCACGTACAGAAAACCAATGGAGCTGATTGTGATGGTTAATCACCACGATGAAATCATGAGACATTCAGCAAGTAGGCAAAAACTGTAGCTTTTACATAATTTTATTTGCTGCAAAAGCATTGCAAAATGTATTTTAACATTGGTGTACGCTTTATTTTTACAGAACTTGGACTAAGTCAAAAACACTGGACGTCACATCCGTTCGTCATCGTCACTGTCAATTGTACGTCTTGGGCTTTGGGGTTATGTATTTTTGCGTTAACCTATTTTTATCTAAGGCATCCTGAGCGATCGCAGCACATTTACTCTGGATTTCCGTGGTCATGGAAACAAAATGGTTGGGTTTTGTACGGATTTTGTAGTGTTTTTGAATTTATGTGGCTTGCATGTGGTAGTTTGCTCATCTGTCTTTGTCTTTGCTACTGGTGTGCACACATCTACACATTCAACGACGTCCTCAACCAACAAAGGCATGAGTCGTTCCTTATTATGTACCAGTAGACGAATTTGTTTTTATTAAAGGTTGAAATTTGTATCAAGTATCCAGAAGGAATAAAAATTGTGATATGCGTTTTTTGTTTCAGGAAAATTCAAAGTGTGAATGAAGACGTGATTGAATCCTACATTTTTCTTCAACTCCTCTCCGTCTCTTTCAATACCTTCACAAGTGATTTTTTTGTCCCTGGATTTTGTTTTATAGCTATTGCTACACATTTATTTGTCTCTCACGACTTTTCACATGCTCAGTTTTTTCATCTACCTGGCTTTTCCCGCGTTTTCTGTGATTATTGTTGGTCTCATTGTTCTTTTTATGCCACAACTTTCCAAAAATCAAATCAAGTCCAGAGATGCAATTGAGCATTTCACGCATGTCTCAATTGGAGCCAGATCTCAAATTCAACTCTCAAATTTGATGAATCTCTCTCATTTGACCGACAGAAAACGAAGAGGATACTTGAGACGGCGAGTGAAAGCATTCAGACGACTTCGGATTGAAGTTTCATTCTTTGGGGCTATTTGCCTGGACACATCAGCTGTGATGATGGCGCAAATCATCAATAATGTTCTGCTTCTGCTTTCTCTTTAATTTGTAAATTGTAAATGGAATAAAATATTAGGCTGAATATTTGGTTGCAGTATTTATATATTTTTTCAAAAACTAAAAAGGTTCAGTAAAAAAAGGAAATGAAATAAAATTGTTAGCAGCAATTTATTCTTTCTTTCATTTAACGTACCAGCATATGCAATGTGTTTTAATATATATGCTTGCCTAGTAAAATGTGCTTCGGAGACCAGAGACAGTAAATAAATGTAAAACAAACATGATATGTGGAATTGCATATGAATTGTGGCGACCTGGAATATGGAAGTTGAAAGTTGGCACTTTATAATTTGGGCACTGAGATCACAAAAAATATATTATACAGATATTTGCATAGCTTTATCCTCTAAAATTCAGCTGCAGAAGTACATGAGTAATCAGTAACCAATGGGTGTGTTTAAAAAGCCACGCGGGCTCTTTTGCACATGGTCTCTTGGATCATGTTTGCTTTTGTTGCATTTCAATGCATCAGCTTTGGATTCCTGCGGCAATAATGTGAATTTACAAATTCAGTGATATAAAAATTTTCTGTTTACACTTTAGACTCAAAGATAAAAAAGAAAAAAGGCTTGTAATTTAACGTGTAAAGTTCTTTAATTGTTATTTGATTTTTTGTCTACAAGTAATAAATAGTCGTACAGTTTGTCATTACGTGAAATTGGCCAATTTTTTATATGTCATTATTGTTTGTATCAATTACAATAATAATACCCATAATTTAATCAAGTTTTAAAAAAATCCAAACGCCTCGTCACGTTAAATCAAACATGACACAATTCTATCACAATTTTATCATCATTTTGATTTCAAGTCATTAGTAATATTGGGAGCATTCATGTTAATATTATTAATGTTTGAAAATTCAACTTTGTTAATCCTTTAACAATATTTTGTACAGTTAAAAATAGATTAAATGTTCAATGGCGAGATTCCCGTTTCAGCTTTCACCTGTTACATGTTACTTTCACGTTTCCTGTGCATGTTGCAACTCGTATGCTTGCTTTTCCTTCCTTTGCATATTATGTAAATTACTAATATTGTAATTCAAATCATAGAGTAATCTACAGGTTTATTTAATTCTTCAGTGCTTTGATACTCTCGTAACATTGTCATACACAGACAAAACTCGGTTTATTGCATTTAATAGAGCGGCATAATTGTTTACATGTCTTCAAAAACATGTCCAGCTTCTAGATTCATCCCATAACATACAGGATACAGGATACGCAGTTTATGGAAATTACCGTGTGATTTGTATTGCTATTGAATGAAACGAAACCAATCACTTTGTGCTTTGATAATTGGACTTTGAGTGACGATGAAAAGTCACAGATACCAGTTTCACCGGGTTGTTGTTAAACAATTAAAGTTTTGGCAGTCGCTGCTTCCTAACTCGTAAAATTAATCATGTTCTTAGCATGTGAATGCCATGTCTTCAACAGGAGTTGATAGGGGCAAGCAATTATTTGTGAATCAAATCAAATCAATTGGCTGTGATTTAGAGAATCAATTTATTCTGTTGCTCACAATATTTGGCACGGTAGACAAAATACAAATTTAAGAATATGATAACAGTCACAACCCAACGAGCAAAGTGAATTCATAGTTCGTTCACATTTCATTGTGAACTGAATCAGGTGAAACATCGACGGTTGATATGATAAAATGTGTGTTGTAGTTTCAGCTGAAAAACGAATTGTATTTAGTAAAAAATTCTTGACAGAATTTCCTTTAAAGAAAATCATTTCTTCTTACTATTTCCCAAAAATACCAACTCATTTTCAAGTTTTAGATTTTATTGTCGCCTGTCAAAGTTTTTACTTCTCAGCTTTTACAATGTCTCACAAGAGACCAGAAGAATTGTTCAAGCAACGTGAAATTTTAAATATAGTCAAACGAGGAGGTAAAAAAGTGTTGAAAAATCCAAACCTTTCCGAATCCAATTCAAAATCAAATTCAACTGCACCCAGAAAAGAAAATTGGGGATGGAGTGGAGAAAGTCGGATGATCAAATCACTCCATTTCTTTCTCACACAAGAGACTTTCGCAATGGCTGTCAAATTATTTCAATTCGGCGTCTTTATCAAATGCGTCCCATTTGAGCTAGAATTCAAAAATGGTGAAAGTTTGAGAGTGCGACCATTTGAGAAGAAATGGCAGTGGGTTCTTTGGCACATCGTCAGTTGGATTATTTTTGGAATGATGGCATTTGAGTACATCGGCTTCTTTTTCCTGTGGCAGCGCACGAGTTTCGACTCAGAGATTGTGTTTCACATTTTGTATTTGGTTTACATTACCTGGATTTTCTTGTACTCGCTCGTCACCTATAGAAACCCACTGTCGCTCGTGGTGACGTTTAATCATCTCGATGAAATCATGAAACACTCATCAAGTAGGCAAATACACAATCGTCTCATAAAATAATAATAGTTAACTAATCTTTCTGACTATATTTTAATTGTGGTAAAATTTTATTTTTTATAGAACTTGGGCTGAGCCGAAAACACTGGGCATCTCATCCATTCGTCATTCTCGCTGTTTACTGGACGTCTTGGGCTTTTGGATTGTGTGTTTTTGCGTTAACCTACTTTTATCTGAAAAATCCTGAACGATCGCAGCACATTTACTCGGCATTTCCGTTGTCATGGAAACAAGACGGCTGGATTTTGTACGGACTTTGTAGTGTTTTCGAATTCATGTGGCTTGCATGTGGCAGTTTACTCATTTGCCTTTCTTTTTGCTATTGGTGCGATCACATTTACACATTCAATGACGTCCTCAATCAACAACGGTATAAGTTGTTCCTTATTTACCATTACATAAATTAGTTTTTATTGATAATTGAAACTTGTTTGAAGATAAAAATAAAAACACTCGGTTTTTGTTTCAGGAAAAGTCAAAGTGTGAATGAAGACGTGATTGAATCCTACATTTTTCTGCAACTCCTTGCCATTTCTTTCAATACCTTCACAAGTGATTTTTTTATCCCAGGATTTTGTTTTATAGCTGTCGCTACGCCCGTGCTATACATTTATTTGTCCCTCACGACATTTCGCATGCTGAGTATTTTCATTTACCTGACTTTTCCAGTCTTTGCTGCTATAATTGTTGCTTTGATCGTTATTTTTTTCCCGCAACTCTCCAAGGTTCAGATCAAGTCCAACGATGCACTAGAACATTTCAGTCATCTTCCAATCAGAGCCAGACCACGGAATCCTTCCTCCAGCTTGATTAATCTCTCACACTTGACAGACACAGAACAAAGAGGATATTTGAGACGACGAGTGAAGGCATTAAGACGGCTCGGGATTGAAATTTCATTCTTTGGGGCTATTTGTCTGGACACATCAGCTGTGATGATGGAGCAAATCATCAACAATGTTCTCGTTCTGCTATCTCGTTAAGTGATAAATGGAATAAAAAATGACAAAGTACAATCATTTATTGAAATTTGCACTTTTTTCAAGTGCAGACATAACAAACGAAAGGGGGAAAGGCAAAACACAAATCATAAAGCAACTTGAGCTAGAAAGACAAAATGGAGCAAGAATTAATTTTTTACTTGCATTTGTTTTAGTTTTGTGTGCAACACACAAAAGTCAGACCAATGCGTAGAAAATTGTAATAAGTAAATAAAGTGTTGTGAGGCTGAACAAAGGAAATGCATTTCAAATTGAATCTCAATCTTATTTAATTTCACAATGTTTATTCATGTTACATGATTAACAAAATGTCCATTATCCATTATTTGTTATGCAATGAAACTGATAACAGAGACGAGACTGCAAACAGCGTTCAGTTGGCTGCTGCATTTTGGATGTTGGAGTGGAGTGACTTGAGTCTGGACTGCAGTTGTACTGATAAAAATGTATTTTATTTATCTGCATCTCCCTTCTTCATTCTTCATTCATTTCTGATTTCCGGTGTGTGCATCAAATATCAAATATGAAACTTATGAAATAGAACTGCATCATTCACATTTAAAATTATCTTTATTCACTTGTCCATTTAAACCCCACCACAACAGAAAAGTCGTCTTTCATTTACATTTATTTATGATATGACTGCATTTCCGTATAGTTTTTCATTAAATTAATTCCGCTCTCTATTTTTGTTTTAATCCAATTAATCCTTTTTAAAAACATGCTTATTTTTGCGACTCTTCTTCTAACGCTTTTTAACTAATAGGAAGAACCCTCAATTTTAAAAGAGCCCAAGATTCAAGTGCTAATTGTCAAAATGAGCAAAATAGAACACATCGAGCTCAGTGATTCTTGTTCCGTTCAAATTTCAACTTCCTTAAACAAGCCAGATGAGCAGAACGAAAACGACAGCGGGAACAAGCGGGATAATTTGAAAGGCAAAAATGTGAAGAGAGAATTGTGGGATATTTTTATGTCGGGATTCGTTTTGCTTCTTGTGATCAGCGCCTTTTTCTTTGCATATTTTATGGACAACAGGCTGCCAACCCCTTTGAGCCTCGAGGATTTGAAAAATGACAATGACAATGGCGGGTATTTCAAAGGGTGTGTGATTTTAAATTAGCAGCCAAAAAAATTAGCTACCCAAGCAACTTTTTTTCTTCCATTTGCTAAAATTTAACCTGGCGTTTTTTTTTACGTAGAAGATTTGTGGATGAGCGAGCGATGACTGATCTTTTAAATCTCACACGAGAAGCGCCTCGAGTTTCTGGAAGTGAAAAAACAGATGTCGTCACTCCTCTTAAATTCATGGACATGCTCAGGCAGATTCAACAACAAAATATGAAACTGAGAAATGGAGACGCTGGACCAGATGTAAAATTGAAGTGGAATCTGGACTTTGAGATTCAAAAAGTGTCTGGGCGATTTCCGATGACGAGTGGCGAATATAACTTCGATTTTGGCACAACTGTTTTGTACGACGGTGTGACGAATATTGTGGCAAAATTGGAGCCGCTTGATGCACTTCGCCGTTCAAATAATTCTGTTCTCTTGAGCTGTCACTTTGACTCCGCAGTTGGGTCACCAGGGGCAACGGATGACATGGCGAGTTGTGCTGTGATGATCGAGATCATCCGCGTTTTGTCTGGGCAGAAAGTGAAAATTGATGGAGAAATTTCTCAAGAGCTGGAGAACAGTTTCGTATTTCTTTTTAATAGTGGAGAAGAGTCGTTGATGTACAACATGTTCGGTTCTCGGGGTTTTTTAAAATCCGGAGAGGGGCAAAATGAGAATGAAGAGGAAAACCAAAATCAAAAGGTGGGACATCCGTGGTCAAAATCAGTGAGGGCGTTTATAAATCTCGAAGGAGTTGGCGGCGGACGCGTTTTTATACTCCGGAGTACAAAATGTAACAATTTTTAGACATTTCATTTTTCAAAAACATAAGTGACAGCAGTTTTGAATTGTAAGGTAAATGTTTTGGAAATATTTAACAAGTTTTTTATTTATTTATCATATTTTTCAGCTCGTTGTTGGTTGACAAACGCCTACTTGAAATCTGCTGTTTCTCCTTTTGGCCTTTCTTTCGCGGGCGACATTTTCCAAGCCATTCAATTTTCTACAGATTTCACCAACTTCCAACGACTTATTCAACCACCGATTCCAGGGATTGACCTCGCTTTTGTGAAAAATGGCTGGATTTATCACACGGAATTGGACAGGGCGGAAAATGTTCAACCCGGAAGTTTGACTCACATGGGTGAAAATGTCATCGCCTTTTTGCGCCACATAGCCAGTGATAATTTGTCACAACCTGAGATTACGCAGGATTGCGGCGCGGGTCTCATTTACTTTGATGTCTTTGGACTTTTTCAAATCTCTTATTATTCGAGCACCGGAATTTTGATCCACGTCTTCTGTTTCATCATTTTCATCATGATTTTTGTGTTTGAAGGTGAATTTAATTTCCATTTTGAAAATGTAAAAAACATATGGCCGAAAATTTAGAATTTTGAGATTTTTTAATTTGAATAATATATTTTGGAATTTTGATAGTGTGGCGCACTGGACAATTTTCATCATTTTGGAAACTTGCCTCACTCATCACAATAATTTTACTGAGTTTCCTCAGTTGTGCCGCGAGTCTCTTTGTCAGCGGAAATTTTGTGGCAAATCGCCTTCCTTTGAAACCGTATTTTTCATATCCGAGTTTGGCTTTTCTTCTCTACGGTGTTCCTGCATTTTTCACTCAAGTGCTCGTCATGACTTTGGCCACCTGCTCAAAACTGGATGAAGCCGATTCCTTTTCTTTGATTTGGCTCGGCACAAAACTCCCTCTAGTTTTTGCATCCGTAATAATTCCGTTCACTCATGTGGACTTGCTGGTTTCCGCTAGTTTCATATTTTTGATTCCAGTCGTTTTCATCATCATCGGTTGGATCGCTCTTCGACTGGTCCGAAAACGTAATGAAAAAATGAACAAAATGTAGAATCTAGGATTCGTCTCTGGTTTCAAAATATTTTATTTTTTTTCCGTTTTTTTAATTTGTGCTCCAGGTTTCCATGGTCACCCCTGGCAAGGCCAATTTGAACAATTGACAATCCTCTTTTTTGGTGAAATTTTCCCAGCATTTTACACTGCCTATCTGCTTGTGGTAACCGTGACTGTGCTGATTCCTTTCACAGCGTGGGATCCGAGATTGGATTGGAATTTGTACGTGGGATTTTTAGTTGGAGGCGGATTTTTCCTTATTTTTCACGGGTTAATTCCATTTCTCCTGCCTTCTTTGAAACAACTGAATTTTCCCAAATTCAAGTGCAACGTAAACTTTGGCTTCGACTTCAGTTGGCTCCGAAAGCTGAAAACTGAGCTCAGGAGAAAGTGTAGAAAGTTGTTTCCATGGCAACTAAGTACAAAATGGCTATCACAACTAAAAATGAACACACTAGTTATTCTGATGGCGCTCTTTTTGACCATTGTGAGCATTTTTCTACTAAATCCGATGACAATTTCTTGGCTCGGTGTTGACAAACTCCCGTTTGGAGAATTGACGCCCATGAGATTTCATATTGAAGTAATTTTCAGTTAAAGATCAACTTTTTTCATGCTTTTCTCATGAATTTTACTCAATTTAAAATCTGCCTGCATTTTTGTCTTGCAGAATGAATACAAAATGAGCCTTTCCACAGAGTCAACAAAGTTGTCATCAAATCCGTATCCAAATGGATCAACAATCTGGAACACATCAGGTTACAAAGAGGCGGGCTATTTGGTCGAGTCCTTTGAATCAAACCTCTACGATTTTCTCGATAAAATGAGGACAACCGAAAATTGTACCGTAGTGGAAAATGGAGAGGATTTGAATCTCTGTCCGGATTTTCACTGCACTCCAGAATCTGAACAGTTCTGTCGTTTTTCAAATTCAAATTCAGAGCAGGCAGGAAAGCAGAATAACAAAACTCTGGACCTGAATATTTTGAACACAGCCCAGGAAATTTCAGAGGGTAAGAGAAATGGAAAGTTGACCATGTCATTGGCGATTTTGGGACCACCGGTCATGAAAATTGACTACCGCGTAAATTGGATCGTGGTGCAGTCATCATTTTACACAGTTTCTCAGGGATGGAATGATAGAAGTCACATCATTAAGGTGCAACGTGGATTTCAATCCGCTCAGTCACCATTTCTAATCAACCTCACTTTAGAAATCCCCTCGATGTATAAGAATTCTTGGTCGTCACGGGACCTTGACCTGACCATTAATGTCAAAGGAATTTTTCTGGATCATGAAATGCCGACGGAAGTTCAAACGGAGGAAGAAACACGTGGCCATGATCATTTGAAAGGAGGCAGAAAGAGATTTTGCAAGGACTGTAGTGTAGAGTATCAAGATTTTCTCTGGAAATTTCCAAAATGGACAAATCTGGAATTTTTTACAACCGTTGAAAAATCCTTCAATATTAAAGTGGATGAATGATGAATCATGAATAATATTTTAGTTTGCCAGTTGTCTTAGGTTTTGTTTCATTGTAATTGTACTTTGTATATTGTATACTGTACACGTTTTTGAGATTTTTATGACTACTCATCTATGCTTTTCAGTTTTTCATTTACCATTTATTATTTTTATTTGATGCATTTTTATCTCCGAATCCAAAAGAGAATATCGGAGCGATGAGTGTGTATATTTACATTGAATAAAATAGCATTTTCGTTCCACATTATAAAGAAAACAAACTTTTATTGATGATTTTCATGAAAAAAATGTCACTCAACTTTGAATTTGGAATTTAGAGCGTCTCTTTTGTGAATTTGAGAACCTAAACTCGAAACTCGAAACTCAAAAACACCTGTCAACAAACAACAACGAGTTTCAAGTGAAAATTGCATGAAAATAAATACTGTATCAAAATGTGGAAAGTTTTGAATAAAATATTTAATATGTATTATTTTAAATCAAACTTAAATATTTTCCTGTCATTTATTGTTAGATTTTCCAAGTCGCTGTCAGTTTCTTTTGGAATTTTGATTTTGCAAGTGTAACGTTGACCCTCAAAATGACTTTGTATTTTACTTTTACAATTCTACTTCAAGTGGTCAAAGCTCCATGTCAACGTTTTTCCATCAGAAATTTAAAGCACCATCGATTCACACAAGAAACAAACACAAGTTTTAGGCGTTTTTGGATATTTTGAAACAGAAATAAATCAAGAGAATTGCTGCAAAAAATATTTATACTTGCTTTTGAAGAAACATAAACCTTTGAAAAGCTCAGGGCATAAATCTTGCTAAATCTCATACCGATTGAAAAAAACGGACACATCCACAATCCACAGTGAACTTTAAATACAAAGCAAAATTCAAAAATTTCAAAAATCATATTTTAGACTCGACAAGCACAACTATTCATTCTGTTTTCTGATAGCTTTTCTCGCCACATTTTTAATATCAAAATGACGGCACATTGTTGTTATTCTCAAAAGTTTATGATAATTTTCATAGTTTTTGTGCTAAAACATCCACTGGCCTTGACCATCGTCAAAGAACCGGAGAAACGAATTTCCCTCGAGTTTCCAATAGAACGGACGACTCTGCAGAATATTGATTTGATTTCGATTCTGGATGACGTGGCAAAAACTGGTTGCTGGATTCATCTCAGTGGAAATATTATGAACGAAAACAAGGACAACAACAAAGAAGTTCAACTTACAGCTCAATTCGGCTCAATGCAAAACCAAAACCAAAATTCACGTAATTTTCATATTCCATTTTTGTTGAGAGATGAAGAAGCAGTTTCAAGGGCGAAGTACAGAAATTATTTGAGTGATGGACTGAGCACAGCAGCTCGTGCAAAACATTCCCCTTGTTTCATCAACATGTTTTACTGGCCTCTGAGCTTTCAAAATAATGATGAAATGGACACGTTAAGCCAAAAAGTGTCCGACGGACAATTACAAATGCAGTGGTATGCAAAAAGTGAGGCACTTTGTTGTTCTTTCATTAAGAACGGTAAATGCAAGTCAAATAAAGATCGAGCAATAGCATCAAAATTTACAGTGCTTTTTTTGGAAATCTCAGAAGAAGGAAATGTCGTTTTACAGAGGAAAAATAGTGATAGTCAGAAAAAGTATACAGAAACAGCAGTGCAACAAAATTCCCCGGAAACGTTTTTCTTAAACTTTCTCGCTCGTGTAACGGGCTCACTACTTCCTTTGGTGACTGTCACAATTACAATATCAACATCAACAGCAGCTTTAGAAAACTCCAACAAACTGGAACTTGAAATATCTAGCGTCTGGTTTATAAATCACTGGAATATTTTGAATGATCAACTCGAAAGAAAATTGCAATGCGCAAACCAAGGTCAACAACAAATATCCGCTGAAAAAACGTCCTGCTATTCCAGCGTCATGTCGAACAGAAATAAAAACTCTGGGGCTGAAACATCACAATTAAAAGCCCAAGTCCAGTTCAAAACTCCTGCTGATCAATTTCACGCCGTCCAATTGACGTCAACTCTGGAAGGTTTTTTCAGTTCACTTATCGCAAATGTCACATGGTCACAACGAAAATCGGTGCTTAGTGGCGAATTCTGGAAATTGGACAAGCTGAACATAAAAATAAGTAGAGCTCGACCCGAAGCTCGTGCTTCTGGGAATTCTGATCATTATTGGATTTGGACAGGAAGCGGAAACTACAAATTCATCACTAGCGACAGCGTCAAGGAGACAAAAAGTACTCTGCAGATCTACACGACTCCATTTCAAAAAGAGGTTTGGATTTTACTTCTCGTTTCCACGGCTGTCACTGTCGCTGTTTTCCTTCATCTTGATTTGGTGTATTCAAAACCAATAAAAACAACAACAACAACAACAACAACAACTGCAAAGTTAATCTGGAAGAAACTGTTTGAACTCTGTTTGTGGATCCTGCGGATTTTTGTGGAACAGTGCGATCAGGAAATTCCTCCAGGAATCCAAATCCAAATCCAAACTCACCAAGCAGACGCGCGCAACAATAAGGATGGAGTTTCAATTTTTCCTATTCGCCTGATTTTGGCCGTTTGGTTGATGATGAGTGTGATTTTGGTGAATGGATTTCGCGGGATCATCAAAAGTGACTATCTGCTGGATTTTCCCTTCGCAAGTCAGCCGAAATGGAACAGTTCGCTGGATTTCCTCAAAGATGGCAGCTTCTTTGCCTACTACACGCAAATGGACTGGGATTCTGGATTCCAATACTTGAAATACGTACTTTTGTTCAACTTGACCAAAACTTCCACCTTTTATGACGCTCAAAAGCCATTCTTTCTGGAATCGAGGACAGAAACGTCTTTAAGAACGAAATTGGAATCCGAATGCCGTTTCCTGTGCAATTCTACATATATGAATCTCCCGTTTGAAAAGTCTGGCTGTCAGAAAGTTGAGCCATGTCAACAGCTGTACAAACTTGAACTGATCCGGGCTCATCAGAGACTGACATGTACCGAAAAACTCCCTCAGCTCATCATCGAGAAACTGAGATATCCAAAAACCGTTTTCATGACGACGGCTCAAGATTTTCCTTTCTATTGGAATAAATTCAAGCGGCAGATGAAAAAACATCCGAAACTCAACATGAAATTCGTACACAATGCAAATGAAAATGACGAGAAAGTTGAGCAAATTTTTGGACTTGTAACCAACTTTTATTTGTCAAAAATCAATGCCCGTGATGCTGATTTAATCTTGCAGCCGTTGAAGATTCTTCTGAGCTCTGGAATTTTGTGGTGGTGGGAAAAATGGGAGCAAATCAACTTTCACCGGGATCGACAAATTTGGAGAAATTCCAGCGAATTCATCGACGAATCTCTCGCGGAATTCAAACCACTTTCATTTCGAGATTCCGATATTCATCTCGTCTTTTTGGTTTGGATCCTTTTTCTCATTTTCCCAGCAACCACTTTTCTCTTTGAAATCATGATCAATCTCAAGTTCTTCGCCAAGTTTTTGGTTGGAATTTGGATTTTGGTATGGAAAAGTACAGCAGCTGCTCAAAAATTTAAAACTAAATTTCCTTTGTGGAAAGGTAAGGATGATGAATTGACATGCAATTCCAACTCCAAATCCGAGTTTAATACAAGCGTTCAATATCAAACGCCAGGTGAAGATGATTGTATTTCACATGCTGAAGAATCCAGGGATGAAAAAGCTGATGTTGAAGAACAGGAAACGCCAGTGACAAGTTTAGCTTTAGATAAAAATCCGCAAGGGAAAAGTCGCTCGGAAGAGAAACAAGCGGAGCTAAAAACCGCCAAAATAATCAGATTAGCCAAGTTGTTTCTGGAACAACAAATTTCAAAGTTATGAGCAAATACAAATAGTCGGATGGGCTACTCTATCAGAAAATTTGTTGCTACGGCTTTGGTAACCAAAGGAAACTTTGGTTGTGTATTGTATTGCGATAAAACTTTGTTTTTTTCTTACTTTATAAAAGCAAAGGAAATTTTTATTATTAAACTTTCTTTCTTTGAGTTTGTTGGTCAAATAAAATTTACCTCTATTACCTGCTAATGTAAAATCAATGATCAATGATTTATTTGTCATGTTATGCTTTGTACATATTTAAGTACATAAAATATGAAACTTTAATGGGCGTCCACAGCAGTTTTAATGATTTATTTAAATTTAATAAGCAAGTTCAAGCTTATCTTGGTAAAAATACGTGTGATTTGTGATTTGAAAAAGCAAACAAGGAACAAATAGCCGAGTGGCAAAAATTATTATTATGCATTTTTTAACCAATTCAGTTCAATTATTTTAAGCACAAGGGACAAAAGGCAATTTTTCATATTGATTTTAAAAACAGAGATGACAGCTTTTCTTTCATTTGTTTCAATTCTTGTCCCTTGAAACGGAAGCTGAAACGGAAACCGGGACCGGATTTGTGATCCCAAATGTTTAGCTACAACATGAACCAAATTTCATGAAAATCACTCGGCGCATTCCTCAAATACAAATACAAATCTCACGTTGTACACATTTTTGAGTGTAGAAAATCAGGATTTAAGACTCTTTCTTGATTCTTGACAAACTCTATTTGTGATTCTCGGATTTCATAATTCCAACATCAACAGGATATATTCAATGTTTTCCTATTTTTCTTTCTCTTATCCACGCTTTGACAAATTACAAATTCAGGCTTTAAGCTAGAATTATTCATGATTCATGTCCCTTTTCACCATTCACCATACACGGATTTTATCCATGTAGATTTTAAAGAGGATTAAGAACGACTCTTGGTCACTTGTTTGCTCAGCCAAAATACAGCTACAAGCTACAGCCATCATTTCCTCCACGTCACCCAAACGTTTTCTTTATCTTTTATTTCACCTCCTCTTCATTTACTGTATAGCAGCTGGATGTCCAATGTACAAATAAATTGAAGCCCTTGGAATTTGGAACAGAGAGAGAGAGAGAGAGAGAGAGAGGGGGACTTTGATTTCACTCCCTTCTAATTTATGTTTACTCTTCCTGACTCATAATTTACAAGTCACAGTCCAAATAAAAATCAAGATCAAGAATCAGCCAACGCCCCGAATTTCTCCTCAGCTCAAAGTCTCACTTCCCAATTTTCAAGTCTTCTCCATCTTTTTAGCCAGCTCCACTTCATTCCCTTTCAACATCTCGTCCACACCAGTCACTCCAGTTTAATTCCTCCTTTTAAATTTCAACTCTCCAATTTACAATTTACAGATTCCAGATTCCAGATTCCAGATTCGAAGTTTCAGTACAGTTGATTTTAGAACAATTAATAACAGACTTTTGGAATTTTGAGAGGAAAAATGAACTCTCTGGGATCCGCTCCAAAGGCTCATGAAGAAACTCCAGTTTTGACGTCGGAATTGAAAACTGGAAGAAAAACATGGGAAGAAAAATCCGGTTTTTGGCTTAATGTTTTACTTATGGGATTACTGCTGCTCGACATTCTAATTGGGTTCGGTGTGATTGGAACAGGTAACTGCAGTGCTCATTAAATTATGTGTATCCGGTTAAACAAAAAGCAGGATAAAATACACCAAAATATTTTGGACAAGTTTCGAGTTTCGAGTTTCGAGTTTGAAATATTATTTAAGATTGAGAATGAGAAAAATGATCAAGAAAAGAAAAACAAAGTCAGGGATGGAATTTTGATGGCCTTTTAATTTTCTATGGGTTTAACATTTAAATATTTTACAGGGGGTGATGAACTAAGGCAGGAAATTTCCTTGTTGAAGGCTGAGATGACGACTGTCCGTGAAATGTTGAATTTTAGCACAAACTCTTCTGCTCCTCCTACCAACCTCATGACAACGACGATGATGTCAACTGCTCCTCCCACCTACCTCTCTACCCCTCGATTTTACTTTTGGAGCGAGTTCAAAGGTAAAAATTCAGTGACTAAAAACTCGAAACTTAAAATAAATCAGAAAATGTTTCAGAATTTTGAAAAATGTACAAAATCATGAATGATGAAAAATAAGAAAGAGTTTGAAATTTGACACAGGTTTTAATTTTGTAATTTGCAGGGTTTTTCTTTGAGCCTTCTGAAGGTTGGGAGAGCGGATGTGTAAATTTGCCGCCGTTGATGGAGGAAAAGTCAGAATCTGTGGATTTGGGAGGTCACTGTTTGTTCCTCTGCTCTGGGACAGACTGTTCCAGGATGAAGACTGTCTTCACCCGGACATCTTTTGGAAAAGAATGTATTGAGCTCGGTCCAAATTCCCCAGGGGTCAACAATTTGACAGAAATCGGCTACGACAATAAAATCAGCTCTTTTCGTCTCTGCAAAGAGAAATAAAACCTAAAATCAACAAGATCAAATCAAATTTGACCTTGTTTAAAATATCTTACAAAAACTTTTATATTATGGAAAATTCGATTTGAATCAAAATAGAAAATTGAAATGAATTTACTTTTGTATTTTGTACATTTTCCCACTAAACAAAAGAATCCACTTTTACTTTTTACTACTTTAATGTTAAAAATAAATCATGATTTGTGTTGTTTAAAATCAAATTAACAATTCTTTAATCTCCAGAGCATTTTTGTTGACTTGTTTGAATTTTGTATCATGGGTTTTACATATAATATAGTTTTACATATTAGCTGAATTATTTTAGTACAAAATTGGAAACTGTTATTCCAAGGACGAGGAAATTCCGTTCAGCTCTCTGCCTCTGTTTCTGATTGTAATAGAAGAGGTGACAGATACACTCAATTGTCATGGCAACGTATTTATGCAGGCAATAACATTTACAGTTTTAGGTGGGAATTTTAAATTGCGTAGAAACTCAATCTCAATAAATTCTGTTCCTTCTGACTTTTAAACAAATTGTTTCAGCTAAATGACTCAGCCTGAGGATTTACATTGGAGATTGAAGATTGGAGATTGGAAATGTGAGTGAGGCTGAATATTTGTAGGAAAGTTAATCTCCAAAAAATAAACAGGAATTTGTTTTGATTTCTCTCTTTCTGTTTGTTCGCTTGTGTTTGCGTCTTTTATCTATCTCAAGTCTCAAGTCTCAAGTCTCCATTCCTTGATTTATCTTTCTCATTTTGTCTATGAAAAACGTCTATGAAAAATTGTTCAAACAAGGAAAAACTTTGCTCTTGTCTCGTATCTCGTATCTCGAGTCTCGAGTCTCGAGTCTCGAGTCTCGAGGCTTTGCTATTCAAGGTTCAAGACTGGAAGAGGGAGAAAAATTCAAAACTGAAACAGTTTTTGTAGTGTCTAAAACCAAAAATCCTACAGCGTCCAACCATTTTGAGCTCAAGTCGAATTTGTCTACATAAAACCATTTATAAATCTATAATCTAGAGTTTTATTTCATTCTTCTCGGAACTCTGACGCACAAATTGGATTTGATGAGTCCCTTTGAATTTGGAATTTTGAATACATTTAAAATGCTCTGCTCGAGTTTTCTATTCAACTCAATTACAGTATTTCTTGTCACATGTTCTTATCAAATAATTATCGTCAACTTGAACGGAGATTAATAAATGTTTATGATTATGATACAAAGTACAAATTAGAGATTAGAGCTCATCTCATATTTCCTTTTCTTTTCTTCCGCTGCAGCTGTGACTCTATTTTCCTAAGGGACAAACACCAACACAAAGAAAGGCCAGAGAGAGAGAGAGAGAGGGAGAGTCCACACCAAAATCAAAATCAAGGCTCAGCCAACGAGTTTTTCGTCCCTCTGAAGTTTAAAGTTTTGTTCCTTCTCTTCATTCCCTTTCCACGGCTCGTCCACTTCATTTGGTTTCCACTTGATTCCATTAATTCCTTTCAACTTGCAACGCTCCATTTTCCACCCAGATTCCAGATTCCAGATTCGAGTACAGAGTTAAAAGCGGAAAAAACAGACTTTTAGGATTTTGAGAGGAAAAATGAACGCTCTGGATATTGTGGAATTTCACGCATCCGGATCTCAACCGGAATCCAAATTCAAGTCCAAATCCAATTCCAAGGTGATGGACTCGACCAGCTCGAGCGTGGAAATCAAAATTCCTCAGAGTTTCATGAAACCTTCCGCTCCAAAGGCTCATGATGGGAAAAATGACCAGGAAAATCACATTTTGATGTCGGAATGGAACAGTGAAAGAAAAGCAGAGGAAGAAAAATCATTTTACTTGCTTCGTGCTTTTCTTATTGGATTGGGACTGTTTGGCGTTTTGATTTGGGTCGGATGTATGATGGCAAAAGGTAATTCCAGAGCTAGTTAAGCTCTGTGGTGTGTGGTGTGGGCAGAAAAAAGAAAGTTGAATATTAAACGCAGCGCAAAATATCAATACATGAAATATTTTGGGCAAGTTTTGAGCTTGGTTTAAAGTTGAGAAGGATAAAAATGGGTAAACAACAGGAAAAAAATAGTGTGTGGAGTTTTGATGCCCTTTTAATTTTCTCTGGGTTTAACATTTAAATATTTCACAGGTGGCGGTTCACTTGGCTCTTTACCTTCAGAGCCTGTTCTCAAATTACAGGAGCAAATTTCTGCTTTCGCCAAGACCAGGGCATTGGAGGTCAGTTCGGTTGGTGATGAGCTGGAAGAGGATATTTCTTTGTTGAATTTTGGCAAAAACTCATCTGCTCCTCCCCCAAAGCTCATGACGATCAATACGACCGCTCCTCCTCCCACTCTCCAGCTCACCACCCCTCGATTTTACTATGGGGATGAATTCACAGGTAAAATTTCAGCGACTCGAAACTCGAAACTCAAAACACCAAACCCGGAACAAGAGAATGTTTCATTTTTCAAATTTGACCTTTGACACATGTTTTAATTTTATATTTTTCAGGACTTTCTTTCCAGCCTTCTGAAGGTTGGGAAACGGGGTGTGTGAATCTGCCGGATTTGGTGGTGAAAAGATCAGAATCTGTGGATTTGGGAGGTCACTGCCTGCTCCTTTGTCCTGGACCAGACTGCTCCAGGATGACCAGTTTCTTTGGAACACCTTACGGGAAAAATTGTACTGAACTGGATCCAAATTCCCCAGGGCCCAGGAACTTTGCAGAAATTAACTACGAATTTACAGTCCGCTCTTTTCGTCTCTGCCAAAAGAAATAGAACCAAAAATCAACAAGAGACAACTCCGACTTTGACCTTTTTTGAACAATCTTTTAAAATATTAAATGTCATCAGGTGAAATTTAATTAAACTAGTAATTTTTGACAGAAAACTGAAATCAATTTACTTTGGTACATTTTTCAACCACACAAAAGGCATGCGTATTTAACTACTTTTATTTTAATACTTTATGTTAAAAATAAATCATGATTAATAATTTTTTAAATCAATTATTAAATTATTCAGCTCTTTAATCGCCACCGCATTTTTGTTGACTTATTTGTATTTTGTATTGTGTATTGTGGGTTTGGTTAGAAAGGCCGAGAGAGAAATGAAATGTGAAGGATTTTCAACTCTTGTCTGTCCGTTTTGGGTTTGGGTTTGGGTTCAGGTAGAAAACCAAAACTAAAAATAACAAGGCCAAGGACAAAGAAATGTGCAATGGGGCGTGACAATGAACCTTGCCATCTTCATTCTCCAATGTACGACATTTAACATGAAAAATGTGAGGGAAAGAAAGAATCAGAATCAGAATCAGATAGCGCTGTAAATGAACAGAGAAAACTCACCACAAAACAAAGTCAAGGGTTTCATTTCTTCTTGTTTCTTTTCATCTATTTTTCTTCCTTCCATAATATAAGAATCCAGAGCACAGAAAAGTACCCAATTCAGAAATCTGGAAATATTTCCAGGAATATTCCAATGAGAAGGAAATTTCCGGCTTTCGTTCCCTTCTGCTGCTGCCTTGAAAATAAACAGAGTCGTCCGATGGGTTGAGAAATAAACTCGGTTTGAAAAAACACCATCTCTTTTGCTACACTTACACCTTACACTATTTGATATGTGGAACTTGATCTTGTAAAATTTCATCAGTTGCCATGCTTAATTTTATCACGTGCTTACCTATACGAAATTGGGAATAAATACTTGAGGCCCCCAAAAAAATGGCCCCCAAAAATGAACATCACGGCCCCCAAAAACGAACAAACGGCACCCACGTGTAAACATTCCAAAACTCATTCAAACGTCCTAAAACACCCCAAAAAACAAATGTAGAAACTTTCTGCAAAACGTTGACCTTGTTTTGACATTCCTTCATGTTACAGATCCCCTAAGTAATAAAAAAGTGCCCCAAAATCAATTTTCCAACGCGTTTCTCAGTCGCAGAATTTAGTCTACTGCAGTAAAAATAGTGGTGATTCACAATCCATTCATTTGCAATTTCAACCTTGTCTGCCCCTGACTCAAAATATGCCACAGTGTTTAAGTACAATATTTTATTCCTATTTTCTCTCCTCTAGCTCGACGCTCGGATTCGCAGTGAGCAATTTAGCTTTGCAGCGAGACTTTGCACAGAGTTGCTTTGACTGAGAAAAATAAGTTTACAAGTATTTTTAAGGAGCAGAATTTTCATTTTAATTCAACTCTTTTTCCAAGTGGTCACAATTTTCAAGGTAATAGACCGGGCCGGAGATGTTTCTTAGGGGTTTCTAAAACTCCTAAGTTTATAGTTGAGTTTTCACGTCATACGCTTTCTGCGCACTTGGACCAAAGGCTTACGGACCAGTTTGAGCTTTGATTTTACGTCCCAGCGCCATTTTGTTTTTAAATTTTGTCATTTTCGTGTTCATCTTTGACCTCTGACGTTGGGCGTAGTAGAAAAAAAGGGCACATGGGCTTATTTACAATACTTTTTTTGATCATTACATTTACTTTTGAAGCAGAAGTCGCAAGTTGCCCCGGGTTCACAGTACCCCTGGGTTTTATTTTGGGTGCTGAATTTCTTGACCTTGTCTTTCAAGGTGGTGACGACGCACTCTGGGGTTCTAGATTCCACGACGGTGGGTGTTGCTTTGCAGTCCGGTGCAACGTAGCAGGAGAATTTGGGCGGTGCGATGGAAGGTCCAGGTTCAAATGTGGGTGTTGCTGTTGTTGTTGTCGTGGTTGTCGTGCTCGTGGTTGTCGTGGGTTTGACACATTTTGGAGGAATTTGACATGGGTATTTTTGTTGAGTGTTGCAATAATCGCCCTCACAGAAGTCACAGTTGCACCTTTCGGCATTACAGTTTAGAGGTTTTTTTGTCCCCCCGTAATCAGTTGGTTTGCCACCTTCCCAGTAACTAACGAAACATATTTCATAAGCAGTCGACTGCTTTTGAACCAAGTTTCCACAAGTTCCGACCCAACACTTTCCACCCCGAGGAGGAGGTGGTCGTGGTGCTATGGGGAACCGAGAACAACAAGAACAAACAAATATTTCATCCACAAAAAAGAGCCATGGTTATTTTTGAAAATGAGGAACAATTACATTTTGTACATGTACGTATAAAAACGTTAGTAGCGTAATCAGCGGTAGGCCTGGTAGGCACAGGCCTACCAAAATTTTGAAATTTTCTCAGAAAATGGCCAATTAAAGGAGGTCTCTGGGTGTTTTGTAAGAAATTTGCCCTATGTAAAACTGTTTTCTGCACTTATGCCTACCAAACAATTGAGCTGCCTACTAAAAAATTGAGCTGCCAACCAAAAAATTGAGCTGCCTACCAAAAAATGTGAGCTGCCGACCAAAAAAGTTGCGCTGGCTACGCTACTGAAAAACGTTAGTCACATTCATGTCCATATTTATTGTATCTTACGCGGAAAAGCTGTTTTGTTGACCTCAAACTTGTCCTCGCCCATTTTTTTGAGGAAACCCCCTGCCGTACCGTTCCAATCCATTGGATGCACTTTTATCTCGTCTTTTAAATTCGCCAAAAGGAGCCGCACTTGCTCGTCGTTTTTAGTGTAGTTACAAACTGCATGGGCCACCATGACCGAAATTTTACTGCCATCTTGCACGGAACAAACGCCTGTCAAATTTCGTCCCAGTACAAAAACATGAAAATCAGATTAGTTTAAATTTTAGATTAGACTTTGTATTCATTCACCTTTGCCTTGGGATCAACTACTGTGTATTTTGTTACAGCCAACTTTTAACTTTACAGCCGTAATTTACAAACGGTATTTAGTATTTATTAATCATGTATTTTGTATTTCCACTTGCCCCTGCTCCAAAGACAGAGAATTAATCCAAAGGGTATCAATATTTTGCAGCAGTCGATGAAAAACGATGCCAAGGAGACAGAGGGAGCGGCGATTCGTACCTTCATTTCATTCACCTCCGTATAAAAGTAACACTCTTTTGTTTTCAACCAAGTTCAAATTTCAATAGTACTTTCAATTTTCTATCAACTTGTTCATTGTTGATACTCAGCACTTGACACTTGTAACAATTAAGAGTAGCTCAAAACTCAAAACCAGGCCAAAATCAACCAGGCCACACAAACCAAATTTCCATCACCCTTTATTTACAACTAGTTAAGTCTTAGTTTTAGTTCAGTTGGAGTTAAGCAGGAATTAAACTAACAATCTACTCAAATAATAATGATGAATCCAAAATTCAAAACGGACTGGCTCCACTTTTTCCGACATTTGGATTTCAGATCCAGGCTCTTGAATTATAAATAAAATTACAATATTTGCAGGCAGCAGGCAGTCGGAGACAAAAGTTTGAGCAATTTCGTCAAAGAAAGAGGATTTATAAATTTCAGTAAAATTATGTAGAAAGTGTCGAGTAAAAAAAATGTAAAAAAACTTGTGTTTTGTGCTTAAGACTTGAGACAACGCAAGACAGTAGCCACTTATTTATTTATTACTGAATGAGAGAAACGGACCAAATGAAAAATTCAAGCAGCAAGAAATATTTTCCGTCATCATAAAAATTCGGTTGAAAAAAGACGAGCATAAATATTACCAACATTTTGCAAGTAGAGCAAGAAAGGAAAAATTGAGGTAAAATGAGAGAGATGGAAATTTTGGGGAAAAATGAATGAACAAATGTTCAAGACGTTATCCACAATCAAAAACAATTGTTTCTGTTACAAAATCCAAAAATCCAAAAGAACCTTATCAAAATTCAAAAATTTCCATCAATTTTTACTGTAGAAAGATGAATTTTTGCATATTTTTGCACTGTACATATTGGCGACTTTTTGACGTTTGTGGAAAATATTGCAAGTTTTAACAGAAGAATAAACATGAACATTTCTTATTCCTCATTTGAATAAAACAGTACGTTTTGAATTGAGTTTTGAGTTTTCAAGTGGAGATCTGAGTTGAGAATTTTGGATTGACGAAATAAAAGTAATAAATGATGATTCATGATTTATGATTTTGATACTCAATGTTTCCTGTATCAACTGTGTTGTGTGTTGTGTGTGACTCATTAATATGAAAAATTGATTCGAGTTTATTATGAAAGTGAAGACTATCTTTTCATGTTGTTTCATGCTGTATTTGTGAGTGGAGGAATTTAGAAATCAGAGTAAGATTTAAGTCGACATTTCGTCCTCTTCATCTCGGATTTCAGTAATCAGTTATTTGTAAATAATTCCTCTTGGGCTCTTCCATCCACTGGATGCATATTGGATATTTCTTTCTCTTTTTCCTTCTCTCATCCATTTTGTGATAAATTCGCTCTCGTGTGTTTACAAAAATCTACAGTCTAGAGTCTAGAGTCTAGAGCTTCCAGCGCCGTTACACAATGAACAATAAAAATATCCCATCTCGTTTTCACTATTTACAAGTTTTATTTACAGAGGATTTGACTCTGAGGATGAATCACTACCAAAGTCTTGAGTTTTGAGCCGCAGCTACCATCTTTTCAACGCTTTTCTCTCCTTTTTTTGTATTTTAGCTCCTCTTTATTCTGGGCTATCTTGATTCTTTGTGCAAGTCGGAACTCGGATATACAGTGTATAAATTGTATGAAATAACATGAAATTTGAAAGGCGTTTAAAATCCCCTGCTCCAGGTTTTATATTTGTATATGTATTTGTATTCAATATGATTATTTCATGTCATATTTATTATTTGTCCAATGATGATTTTCAATCCGTATCCATTAATTATTACGATAATGATTGTGTTTATGGTACAAAGTACAAAGTACAAGATAGAAAATACATTTCATCTCCAATTTCAAATTTCCTCTGCTCTCATTTTTCTTTGGCTGTGATGTCTTGTCTTCTCTGGTCTTGTCCTGAAGAACAGACCAACACAGGGAAATGGGGAGAGAGAGACTTTGATTTCACTCCCTTTTTAATTCCCATTTACTCTTCATGAGTCACGAGTCACAAGGCACGAGGCACGAGTCAGTCCAAATCACAAATCACATTGAAAATCAAATCAGGGATCAGCCCAACCCCGAGTTTTTCTCCTTTCCTCAGTCCAAAGTTCCATTTTTCAAGCTCCAGATCCAGATTCCAGATCCAACCCCCCTTCACTCTTCACTACACTTTTACTTGAGTCCACTTGGCTCATTTTTGTCTTCTTCTAGCCATTCGTATTTTCCACAATCCAATTTCAATCTTTCTCCCTTTTCGATTTGAGTACTTAAACTCGTACTAAAAACTTGAGACTTGAGAAAAACGAGTTGAGCAATTTTGAGTGGGAAAATGAACAATTTGGAATCAGTCAAATTTCAAAGCGAAGAATCCAAATTCAATTTTATGGACTCGGCCTGTGTCAACATCAAAATCCCTGAGATTGGAATTTCCCTGGAGCCTTCCACTCAAAACGTCAAGAATATGAGAAACTACAATGAAAATTTGAAATCTGGACGAAAAACAAACGGGCTAAAATTGGCGTTGTGCTGTTTGGCCTTTGTTTTTGTGATGATCCTGCTCAGTGGTCTGATTTATCTCGGATTTCGAAAGCAAGAAGATGGAGAAGGTAAAAAATAAATTCTAAAATTCTAAAAGTCAACAAACCCGAAAAATGCAATAATTCAAAAATTTTTGATAAATTCAAAAATTCAAAAATTGACCGAGAAAAATCAATGAGCAAGAATTATAAAACGACAGAATTTTCATGCTTTCTGCATTGATTTTATTTCCAGGTGTGAAAAGTTCAAGAGGTCCGATTTTTGGACAGCGGAATTCAACTCATTCTGCAAGTAGTCACAACTTTCAAGCCCAAACACGCACAGAAGCTCAGGAACATGAAAATCCGATTCCGATTCCGAATCCGAATTTGAATCCGGATGCGGAAACTTCTGAAACTGAATCTGAACCGGTGGATATTGCTGCACTTTTGAAAACCCTTTCTGAAGATATTGATGCACTTGTCTCGGAAAAGGCCAAAGAGGTCACCAGTAAAATATCGGGTGAAATCAGTCAACTTCGATATGACCTCAAAGGTCAAATCGCCATCATTGGTCAAAATAGGTCACGGGAGGTCAATTTCAATGCCATGGGTGATGAATTGAAAAAGGAAATTTCCTCGTTGAAGGATCAGATCAAGACGATGACTGAATGGCTAAATTTCACCTCACATGCTACTGCTCCTCCCCTCTTGACGACGATGAAGACGACGACTGCTCCTCCCACAAAGACGACAAATCTTACCGCCCCTCGATTTTACCGTTGGCCTGAATACAAAGGTAAAAAATTCAAACAAGAGAATGTTTCAGAATTTTTACACGGAAAGAAAACTGTCACCAATGATTTTAAAGATGAGCTGGACCTTTGACCTTTGACATTTGATCTTTGACACATTTTCTAATTGTATTATTTTCAGCTCCTTGGTTTGAGCCTGCTTCCGGTTGGGAAAGCAAGTGTGTGAATCTGCCCTCGTTATTGGACCAGTGGTCGGAATCTGTGGACTTGGGAGGTCACTGCCTGTTCGTTTGCCCTGGAAAAGACTGTCGTAAGAAGACGAATGGAGACGGGACACTTTACCTTAAAGAATGTATTGAACTCGGTCCAAATTCCAAAGGGCTCAAAAACTTTGCTGAAATCAACTACAAATACATGTTTCGCTCTTTTCGTCTCTGCCAAAAGATTTGATGTCAAAAAGAGACAAATTTGACTTGTATCCTGATTTTGCTTGTCATTTTTTTTCAAGAGTCTTTCGAAAAACTATTTCATGTTATGTGAAATTAACTCAAAATGGGAGTGGACACAATTTTTTCTGTCGGTCTCTAATCCCAACTAAGCAAAAGCACTTTAAATACTTTAATGTTTAAAATATATGATGATTTTATTTGTCCAAAAAAAATCAATTATTCAAATTTTTATTCAGCCAGAACATTTTTATTAAAACTGCTTGAATTTTGAATTTGACTTTTGAATTTTAAGTTGGAGCTTGAACTAAAATTTGCATGACTGACGATAAAAAAGCAAACCAAAGTTGAAAAAATTAATTCCAATTTATTGAATTCAAAAGTCTGTCATTTAGTGTTGTATTTATGAGTGGAAAAATGCTTCAAAATTGAAGATTGGGTGTGACTCCAACACGAGCTGAATGCCGCCATTCTTTTCGCAATGTTTCTTCTCCAACTTACCAAAATTAAATGCTCAACCGCAATTTGAACAAGCTCAAAGTTCAAAGTGTCTGAGGATGAACCGAGAGTCAAGATTCAAAATTCAAGTGTAAATTGAACAATGTACAAAAGTAAATCAGGAAAATAGTTCAAGCTTAACATCGCATCGGGAAGAATAGAAACATTTCTTTCCAACTCGAGTTTCGAGTCTGTGCGTTTGCTTTCCAAGTTGAAAGTTGAACCAAATCAATAATCAATAAATGAAATCTGGAACAAGGAATCAAACTTGAATTTGAACACGTCAGTGGAAAATCTAACGCTGCAGAACATACAAAGTGGGCAAATTGCAAATTGAAATCCAAATTTTCTACTTGTTTTACCATTTTTCAAACATAAGTAAAATGGCGACCCTTCAGTTTAAAAAATCAAGCGTGTGATTACCGGCTCTAGTTACGGCTACGACCAAAATTTTCAATAATGTTTTTGGAAATTTCAAAACAAGGAAATGTCGTTTTAGAGATGGAAAAACTCGAGTCAGATGATAACAATCGGAATTTTCCTCAACCATTTTTTCCTCTGTACCTCACCCGTCTTTATTTTGAAAATGAAATAATTTTGCCTTGTTTATTTGTGACCATTCCGCTGAAAGATGAAGAAACATGGAGCATGGAAATAGAAATTGCAATTTCTGGTGTATGGCTTGTGAATCATTTGACCATTCTCAATGAGAAACTGGCGGAAAAGTTGGCATGTCCGAAAATCTCTTCAGAAAAATCCTGCTTCTCCGAACTCCTGATAGGCAACAAGAAATTAAAAACTTCAGTTGCTCAAAAATTACATGACTTGAAAATGCTGCCAGGGAAATCCAAATTTAAAACTCCGGCTCATCGAGCTGAACCAATGAATTTGACAACAACCATGAAACATTTTTTGAGTTCATTTAATAACGATACTTGGCATTTTTTCATTCCAATACAACAATGGGAGTCCGGAAAACTCGCGGTCAACATATTGCACCGAACAGCCGATTCTGGATTTTCGGATGATGATGGTTTGATAAGAATTTGGACAGGGATCAACGACTACAAATTCATCACAAGCGACAGCGTCAGCAGTTTAAAGACGACACTCAAAATCTACACCACGCCGTTTCAAAAGGAGGTTTGGACACTTCTCTTTGTTTCCATGGTGATCACTGTCACGTTGCTCTTCATTCTGACACTGGGTTTAAAGAAAAGCCCAAGGGATTTGTCAAGCATCTGGAAGACACTGCCCGAACTCACGTTGTGGATCATCCGAATTTTACTGGAACAACAAGATCAAGAAATTCCTCCAGAAATCCACCAAAAAATCCGCCAAAACTTCATCAAAAATTTGTTGAAGAGAGCAATTCGTTTGATTTTGGCCGTTTGGCTGATGATGAGTTTGATTTTGGTGAACGGATTTCGCGGGATCATTAAAAGTGACTACACGCTCGATTTTCCGTTCGCAAGTCAGCCGAAGTGGAACAGTTCCATGGATTTCCTCAGAGATGGCAGCTTCTTTGTCTACTACACGCAAATGGATTGGGATTGTCCAACGGAACTCAAAACTTCCTGGCCAGTTTTCGACTTGAAGAAACATTATGAAAAGAAGACGCAGAATAAGCAGCCAGCATATATGTATTCGAGGTTTAAAAATTCCAAGTATTACAAAGAACTGGGGGAGTGCATGTACCAGTGCCCTAAAGAAAATATGGCGCTTTCTTTTGCAAAATCGGGTTGTCAAAAATTTCCGCCCTGTCAAGGCGTTTACAAAAGCTTACTCATCACGGCTCGTCAGAATATGACATGTGTCGAAGAGCTCCCAAATCTCATCATGAGTAAATTGAGACACCCAAAAACTGTTTTCATGACGACCGCTGATGATTTTCCATTTTATTGGAATCAGTTCAAAAAGCAGATGAAAAAATATCCACAACTCGGCATGAAATTCGTTCACAATGGACATGAATCGGAAAAAGATGATTTGGTTCAAGAAACACGCGGATTTTCCATTCGTTTTGGCGGGCTACAAAATGCCCCTGATTTTATCTTGAGCCCATTGAAAATTCTGGTGAGTTCTGGAATTTTTTGGTGGTGGGAAAAATGGGATCAAATCAAATTTCACAGGGATCGACAAATTTGGAGAAATGCAAAAGAATTCATCGGCGAATCTCTCGTGGAATTTAAACCACTTTCGTTTCGAGATTCTGATATTCATCTTGTCTTTTTGGTTTGGCTCTTTTTTCTCATTCTCCCAGCATCCGTTTTTGTCCTTGAAATCATGATCAATCTCAAGTTGTTGTTGAACAAGATTTTTGACGGAATTTTGATTTTGGTAGAAGAAACGCGACAACAGATTTTACAATGGAAAGCGAGAGCAGCATCTCTAGAATTGATGACCACATTTCGTTTTTGGAAATCCAACGTCAAAGAATTGGCCTCCACGTCCAAATCCAAATCCAAATCCACCGCAAACTATCAAATTCAGATTCAAACGGTAAGCGAAGATGATTGTTCTGCACATGCTGAAGAAATCACGGATGACGAAGCTGAAAATTGCAAAATTGAACTCGGGGCTGAAATTGAATTGCTTTGAGCTGGTTTAATTTCTTGGCCCTTATCATTATGAAAGTTGGCTCCATGTTTGATGTGATATCATCATAATTTCATCGTTGGTCTGGAATCTTGAAAAACACAAGATGCTTTTTAAGTTTTGAGTGTAATCAATTAAAGTGAGACTGGCAAAGGATTTCCATATTTACATTTTTCCATGGAAACCACAAAATTTTATCTTCAAATGAACTCATTGTCAGTTCAAAGTTCGAACTGCCACCCACATTTTGAAATTTTCATTTTACTAACTTGATTTGTTTTTTCTACAGAAATAATTTAGGAAACTCAATAAATGCCTTTGAATTTTACTGAAATTTCTCATGAGGCATGAGCATTGACGTTTTGGATCAGGCATGAGCATAATTTGATGGCAATTTTTCAAACTCCAGTTGCAATCCATCGTGTCAACGTTGATTCGGAATGTTTGAGTGATTGATTTTATCTGTACTGACATGTTCTTTCTGAGGAAATAAGTACAAAAAAACGACATCTTTTCTCGCAGTAACACGAACTTGGCAAACTGAAACTAAATAAAAAGCTTGACCTAACTTTGAATGAGCAAATAAAAAGCGTCCACGTCAAGTCAAAATTGAACACGAAGAAAAACCATTCTATATTTTCCAGGCACTCCACAGAAAAATTTATGCAAATCCGAATTTTATGGCTGTCGGACAATTTTTTGAAACATAACTAAAATGGCGACAATTCAGTTTCAGTTTTTCCTGAGGTTGATGATAATTCTACAAATCGAAATCTCATCGGTTTTTGCCCAAGAAAACCCAAGTCAAAACGGAAATGAAATTTTCTTGAGGTCACCAGTTGAGCCGACGACTTTGAGAAATGTCCATCTGACCTCGATTTTGGATCAAGTGGCGAAAACTGGCTGTTGGATTTATCTCGTTGAAAATGTCACGGGCGAATGGAAATTTGACATGGAAATTCAGTTGGCAGCTCAAATCGGCTCCAATTCACTCGATTCGAATTTTGTAATCCCAATTCTTTTGAGAGATGACGAAACTGTTGATGATGAGAGCTACGGAAATTATTTTAGTGACGGTTTGAGTTTGGCAGCTGGAGCAAAACATTCTCCCTGCTTTGTCAACTTGTTTTACTGGCCCTTGAAAACATCCGCTCAACTGGAAATTGGGAAAGAAAAGGACCCGTTTCTGAACAGAGTTTATGACATTCAGAATAAAATGCAAATGCACATCCAAAATGCCGTATTTTGTGTCACCCCTATTAAAAACCAAGGCTGTGAGTGGCGCGAATCCAAGCTAGGACCAAAATTTACAGTCATGTTTTTGGAAATTTCAAAGCAAGGAAATGTTGTTGTTTCAGAGGTGGAAAACATCAAATCAAATGAGAAAAACGAAATCAAGATGAACCAAGTGGATCAAAATTTTCCTCAACGCTTTTTTTCCGAATATCTCAACCGTCAGCATCTCGAAAAGGATGGAGCAATTTTGCCTCTTTTCGTCGTTACAATTCTGTCGAAAGATCAAAAAACGAGGAGTGAAATAGAAGTTGGAATTTCTGATGTGTGGCTTGCCGATCATTTGACAATTCTCAATGGAAAACAGGCAGAAAAATTGCATTGTCCAAGAATCTCTTCAGAAAAATCCTGTTTCTCAGACATTCTTTCAAACAACAAGAAAATCAAACAAAACTTTATTGGAAAATCAAAAAAATCCAAAGTTTTGTCAAAAAAGTCCAAATTCAAAACTCCAGCTGATCGAGTTCGACCACATGATTTAGAAACAACCATAAAATATTTCATTAGTTCTGTTGTTGTTAACGACAGTTGGCGTTTCGACCATTACTTGGATACATGGAGTTCCAAAAAACTCGCAGTTGAAATATCGCCGATAACAACCAATTCTAAGTTTCTTGGTGATCGACCGCTGATTTGGATTTTGACCGGAGTCATCGACTACAAATTCATCACGAGTGACAGCGTCCACAAAATAAAGAGCACACTCCAAATCTACACGACGCCGTTTCAAAAGGAGGTTTGGACACTTCTTTCCGTTTCCATGGTGATCACTGTCGCGGTGCTCCTCATTGTGGTACTGGTTTTGAAGAAAAGTCCGAGTGATTTGTCAAGTATCTGGAAGATACTGTCCAAACTCTGTTTGTGGATCATCAGGATTTTGATGGAACAAAATGATCGAGAAATTCCTCCAGAAATTCAAATCCACCAAAACTTGATCGAAAATGGGGGGAGGGAAGCGATTCGCCTCATTTTGGGCGTTTGGTTGTTGATGAGCATAATTTTGGTGAATGGGTACGCAGGAATCATCAAAAGTAGCTATTTGCTGGATTTTCCATTTGAAAGCGATCCGAAGTGGAACAGTTCGATGGATTTTCTCAAAGACGGCAGCTTTTTTGTGTACTACACGCAAATGGATTTTAAATGCAGAAGAGACAGCCTACGCTTGTCCCTGGATTTTGGCTTGATAAAATGTTTAGATGTGGAGATGGCAATCAAGCAGCCAGCGCACATTGAATCAAAGTCCAGGGATGACAAGTTTGTTCAAGAAATGGCTAAATGTGAATTTTGGTGCCCTAAAGAAAATATGAAGCTTTCTTTTGAAAAATCAGGTTGCCAGAAATTTCAGCCCTGTCAAGAATTTTACAAACGTTTACTGATCTGGACTCGTCAAAATATGACGTGCTCCAAAGAACTTTCAAATCTCATCTTGAGTAAATTGAGACATCCAAAAACCGTTTTCATGACAACGGCCGATGATTTTCCATTTTACTGGAATCACTTCAAAAGGCAAATGAAAAAATATCCGGAACTCAACATGAAATTCGTTCACAATGGACACGAATCGGAAAAAGATGATTTGGTTCAAGAAACACGAGGATATGCAATTAGTTTGGGTGGGCTACAAAATGCTCCTCATCTATTTTTGACCCCGTTGAAAATTCTGCTGAGTTCTGGAATTTTTTGGTGGTGGGAACAATGGGATCTGCTCAATTTTCACAGGGATCGACAGATTTGGAGAGATTCAACAGAATTTATCGATGAATATCTCGCGGACTTTAAACAACTTTCATTTCGAGATTCGGACATTCATCTCGTCTTTTTGATTTGGCTCCTTTTTCTCATTCTCCCGGCAACCGCTTTTCTCTTTGAAATCCTCATCAATCTCAAATTCATGGTCAAGATTTTCGAAAGAATTTGGATCTTGGCGGAAGAAAAGCGACAGAAGTTTTGGCAGTGGAAAGGAACAGCCGCTGTTCAAAAGTTGGTGAACCTCTTTTCGTTCTGGAAAACCAAGGACGAAGAATTGACCTCAAAATCAAATACAAGTATTCAAATTCACGTTCAAACGGCAAATGAAGATGGTTTTTCCGAGCATGCTGAAGAAATCTTTGACGAAAAAGCTAATCAAGTCGAAGTAATAACAAGGCCAACAACAAGTACAGCGTCAGATCAAATTGGACAAGAAATTAGTCCACCAGATGAGCAGATGGAACAACAATCGCAAGTCTAAATGTGAGGTCAGTCTCTTGGATTGAGGTCAAAATTTAGTTGACCTAATGAAAATTCAATATGAAGTGAACTTGTCAAAATTTAATGTATCCAAAATCCAGTGGATCAATAAATCATTTAACATGTGCATTTTTCTAAAATAAATTTCAAATCGTTTTCAAAAATTGGAATGAGCTGATTTTCAATAATGTCGATTTGAAAATTGCTACTTGGATTCAAATCCCTGGCTTCGGGCTAAAATTATGATTGAAATGAAAATGGGGAAAGAAAGGGAAATAAAAAAGAGTTGACTGGCTTTTGTTTTGTGTTAAAAATTGGAAATCAGTTTCATTGATTTTTATTGTCTGTTATTTGTTATTTGATCACAATCTACATTTGATTATTATTATTCTTGTCATCATCATTTTGTAACAAGTCTCCTCACATTGTAGCATTTATGACTTGTAGTTTTTATGATTTACCATGTGGAAAATAATGGAAATAATTTGCTCAGTGCTCAATACGCAAGAGAGTACAGATGAATTTTTTTACTTGTTTGAAATTACGTAGATCAATTATCAATATTTCTGTGTATGAAAAAATATAATACATAAATGCTTATAATTTATAATGCATGAAACATAAAGTATAAAAGATAGCACACAAGGATTTAAGTACTTAATAACAAGTGAGAACATTCCAATTTCCAATTTTTAGACAAGTATAGCTAAAATATAAATATAAATATAATATATAAATGGTAAATGAGAATATATTTTTATCATGCATAAAAATTATACCATACTTAGTCCACCAGAAACTTGTATTAATATTTGACCTTTGACCTTTGACCTTACACACAAGTAACAAATAAGGTGGGATGGACAATGGACATGTGTTTTTTGTAATTAATCTGACAGGAGCAAGCTTGTTGTTCTGTCAAAAATGATGGCAAGAATTGTGAGTCGAATCCCTCGATCTGCATAAAAGAAACCTCCGATATGTGTCCTAATCGGTCGAGAGCTCTTCATAAATTTTCGAAACCAGGGTCGTTCTGCCTTGGCCACTTGCCAGCTTAGCAAGACATCAGAACTCTGCTCAAAAATGCTGCCCATGTGTTGCCAAATCATCATGAGCGTGTAGGTGAAAAAGAGACCTGGAAATTCAAAATCAGAAGAGGAAAAGCATGTTTATTCTTTGCAAGAGAAATAAGAACATCAAAAGGAATGATCAAAATACGGAGAAAAATGTATTGTTTTCTCGTACCTGCTGCAAATTGCTGAAACGCTCGACCTCCCTCCATAGTTACCGCATTGTAGTATCCAAGCACACTCCCAATAATGAATGAAACCTCATAACAAGCGTTACAAGTTCCCCAGATTTTGTTGCAGAAATTCTGGAGGATTTCCATTGTCCGGTATTGCTTGGCAAATTCCATTGGGTTTTGTCCAATCAGCTCATTCTGGAACCAAGTTGACCGCTGAATCTGCATCTGCATATTCTTTGGCGTTTCCATTTCTTGGGGAATCGCGAAATCGTCCACTGGTTCTAATGTTGAAATAGCGTCTTCGTTTTCATCCGCCTGCTTAAGCACGACCAGCATGTCCACTACTTTAGATTCAGCAGGTGAAACTAAACGTGATCGGTTATTTTGCGACTGACCTTGCATTTGACCTTCAATTTGACCTTGACCTTGAATTTGACCCGAATTCATCCGCTCCGCTTTCTCCAGGACGACAGTGCACCTTACAAATGCAGAAAGAAAAATTTGACATTTGACCTTTGACATTTGACCTTTGACCTAATGACCTTTGTTCAAATATGAAACCGAAATCAGAAATGCAAAATTCTTAATACCGAAGTGATTCGAGTGCATTTTCAATTCCTACAAAAATTTAGAATTTAGAATGGACAAAAATATCATCATTATTATTTGTTCAGAATTCAGAAAAAATGAAAGAAATGTCAAAAAATTTGATATGAATTTTATATTTGATGCTGACCAGTGAGATAGCAAATTAGGCTGCTGTAATAGAACAGCATGCTGGTCCACTGAAACACCCAAATGCAGTCATGTAGCAAGCCGAAGGGCAGAATGTCCCAAAAGGTCATCTTCTCCGGTTCCGGGTGGAGGGATGATATGAAAAAGGGCTGAAAAGGAGCGCCATACAAAGACAAATTGTCCAGACAAAATATGAGGAAACTGGTGATGAAGAAAGTGCGAAGTAAAGGTCCACAATCGTTTGACACAGAGGGTGACGTCCGAAGGTTGTTTCCTTGAGACTCTGCACATTTTGTTTGTTTGTACATGGAAAAAAAAACATGGAAAATTTGAATTATTAATTTCAATTTCAATTTGAGCTGTGCTTTGGTAAAAATGTATAGTATTCGGTATTTTGTATCCAGTATTCAGTAGCAAATAAAATACATGTAAATTGCTAAAAAGTATTAAATTATTACAGACCTTGAATATCCCCCAAATACTCAAAGAGCATATTGAGCCACTTTTGATGACTGCCATAGCAGGTCAAGAGGCTAATTTGGACCGCGTTACAGCATTGATAATTGAGGGCGACGTACAAACTCCCCATCGCCCCAGGGCTGGAAACACTAATCAGCGCATTTTGAATCCACCGCACCCACACATAAGCAATGTAGATGTTTAAAAGGATGTTGTGAAACCACCAAATTATCCTCGTCCGTCTTGAGTCGTCAAAGATGAATTTTTTTGTCTGGGGATCGTATTGGTATGGCACGGATTTGACCCACGTGCACATTTTTACAGACCACACAAGATACTTGACGGACTTGGGACTTAGCAGCAGTTTTGGCCCTGTGTCTCTATCCAGATGTGCCATTTTTGTCCCTAAAATAACAGCACTTTTGTCCCACTTGTAAAAGTCGTCTTACGGAAATTGTACGTCTTTGATCGCCGGGCAAAACCAGGACAACGGAAGTAGAGAAAGGAGTTGCAACAATAACAGCTGCCTAAAACACGAGTCTTACTACCAACCCCGATTTCTGTGGATTAAAATCTATTTCATCACTTAAATGGGGCACGAGGCCGGAGGAACAAGAAGACAGCGAAAGGCTTTCAGGTTATTTGGCTTGGTAATCACTAAACAAAGAGACAATCTTGTTGATTCGGTTCTTGAGACTTGAGTTTTGAGTTTTGAGTTTTGAGGATATACATAGCAATAGTTTTAATTGACATGAATTAAGTATTAGCCGTTGTATATTGTATAATATTTCTGGTTTGTAAAAGGAAATGTCAATATTCAACTGAATTTGCAAACCACTGTTCAATGTTTGTTGACTATTGACTATTGACTATTTGCATTCTCCATGTATATTAATTTTTAGGTACAATGAATTACATTACACATTCTACATTCTGGATTACACATCACTGTCTACTGTCCACTGTCTACCGTCTACATCCCATATAATATGGCCAGTTTTGTCAATTGGGGGGACGCAACAATAAAACATGAATGTAAACTGTACAGTCTTTCATAATTTTATTCCTATTTACCGTCTTACCGTCCCCAGTAATTAAATAATAAATGTCTTGATTCCTGATCTATTCATCAACCGATCATTAGATGTTAGATAGTGTACCATAATATGTCTACTGTACTGTGCAGTGTACATTTATAGAATTAGAAAATTTCATTACCTTTCCAAATTCCAAACCAACAATTTTAATTGCATGATTTAAACCAACATTTACTAACTGTACCATTTGACCACACGCAAAGCACGCAAAGCACACAAAGCACGAGCCAAGTGGAACAGGAAACAACATCAGGAGAAAAATTTACGGCGGGAAACCGTTTTTGCTAGAATTCAATGGAAAAACAATATTCCTGTGGGATCCTATTTCCCGCCATAAAGTCCCAAAACGGCGGAACATCAAAATCAGCATCAAGAACTAATGATACCAATGGCAATCAGAGCTTTTGTAAGGAAATGAAGCGACAAATTTGGGTGGTTCGAGATGTTGGAGTAAAAGTTGGTAGTTTTCACACGCTCGAGTGAACATCCACACCAAATTTCATTAATTTTGTAGTGAATCAAGTGGTCAATGGTCAATCTGCTAGTCACATTCCCCCGGTAAATAGTCTAATATTGGGGTATTTTCAAAAACTCTTCCTTCACTTTTAGCCATAAAAATTATAATTTTAGAGGTTGACAATTGACAAAGCAAGGGGGAAATACGGCCAACATTTGGAAAGTAGAAAGAGGGGAAAAAATATTAGTAACTGCGAACGCTAAAAATTTTCATGGCAAAAACAAAATGTAAGGGAGCTGCGGGTAAAAATGAGCCACTCTGTATTTTCTCCGTCACTCCCAAACGTTTGGAACTACAAAGATAAG
>JAQGBH010000750.1:0-43069 GCA_034698265.1 Sminthurinus aureus
TTTTCAGGGTAGATAGCCCTTAAACTGAAGTATATGAATAATTAAAAAAGCCCGTATGGCCGTAAGGGTAATAATCTGATGGACTTCTACATATTATACTGTAAGTAAATATATAAATACACACAAATTGTGATGAACGCCTTTGAACTTCACTGTTTGAATCGTAAAATAAATTATTGTCACTGTTCTATTCTTTATTTCTTTATACAAGTATCAACAGAGTCTTTGGTGAAATTATTATTCAGCATTCAATCGTGAAAGTTAAATATATATGATCCGATCAGACTCTTCGTGATTTTCAAAAAAGGAAAAACCAAATTGGAAATTGGAAATGAGAGATAAGTGAAATGAAATAGCAATCATAAAGTAATCGTCTGATCCAAGCAAGAGTAATACGGAGACTAGTATCTTTGCATAAAATAATTATTATTATTAGTACATGTTCTCGGATGAGAATTTGCAATTTTGGCGTGTAGTACCAATACCATTGTAAAAACAGTACAAGAAGACTAGAGGATTAGGAAAAAGAACACAGTTACAGCTAACACTGTGAAAGGAACATATTTTTGGAGCCACATCCTAGTTGTATGGCCTAAAAATAAACTTTTTTTTTTTTTTAAAAACTCTTCAGTACTAGGTTCCAAAATCCTAAATGCCAAAACACAAGTCACCACATGTACAGCACAGATTGCTAGAATCCTCCACAGAAGATGTTTTTTTTTTATTTCCTGTAAGAAAGTTTGAAAACATACATATAGTTGCATGTTGCATATGTAAAACAAATTTCAATCCTCCCATTAACATACCTATTCCAAAATTCGACACAGATGAAAACAACAATATAAAGAAATGTCAACTTCCATAATATTGTAGGATATCCATACATACATGATAAATACATTTTCACTAAAACTGTGCAATGTACATATGTATACTTTGCGTGACCTTAAATTATTATCGACCGTTAGCTCTTTTGACTACAATCCAGAATTTATACCCATATATACAATTAGTCAGTACTTATTACTATTATATATAATAGGTAACAAAAATATTTGAATTGAAATAGTATTTAATCCAGTTTTTATTTGATAGTAAAAAAAATGGAGCTGACAGCTGACGTGATAATTTCTGCATAATTATAGATGTTAAAGGTTAACTAGAGGAAAACAATAGTACATAGATCGGTATTATGACATATGAAAAAGAGGACTAACAGGAGGTAGACATAATATACACATATCTAACTGACAACTCAATTCCTAAAAATGAATCTCAAGGTCCTGACAAAATTAAATGAGCACAGTCTTTTGACTAGTAGCATAATTTCATCCTCATTTAGATCAGTTTAAGATATTTTAGAATGTTTTGACTTTACCAGCGTTTGAAATATAAGATACGCAGTGAGTCAATTGTCTAACTTCCAGAGAAAACGGATAATTTAGTAGATGGTACCAACTACAAAATTATATCTGTGTGAAAAATGTACAATATTATGATAAGTTCCGAGTCTACGCGATTTATATGTATAGAAATAAGAATACTATAACTGAAAAACTGAAAAGCTCGAATACATGAAAAAACACAAATTTCGGTGTCAAGTTTTCGATCAATCAACATTTCCGAATGGAAGAAATAGCTTCTGTCATCTTCTGTATAGTAGGAGATATATGAAAAATATTGGCAGTAAAATAATAATAGTTCAATGTTGGACAATGCACTTTGTTACGAAATTCCTTATCTGGCAGCAAAATTTGAGTAACGTTAAGCCACAAGTCTATGACCAAGTAAAAACAAATCTCTTAAACTTAAAATTACAGAACTGTTGATGATATGGTTTTTATATTTTATGAAGTAAAATACACACAATCTACTGTGTTTATCCTGTGATTCAAGGTTGGCAGAAAAGAAGTGAAAGAGACATTTAAGGAGTGCACATGTAGCATACGTGTATCAAGTAAATTTCATTCTAAAGGTCATTACCAATTAGCCATCACCTTCATCATCTTTCTCATCGTCTTTGATACTTTTGTAATATATGTAAAAATAATTAAATTAGTAGTTCCGTACTATTAATATTACAAAATGTACCATAAACGAACATAATTCAATCTTATTTAAAAGTGCATTCATGCATTATAATATTCTATTTATAGAGGAAATGAGAACGTAATCCAAAGTTTATGACTTTTTTAGTCATCAACTTTAAATCGGTTGAATAAATATTCAAGCAATATAACCCGGAATTATCACAATCAGTTGAAAAATGCCAAACAAATCTCCCCAAAATGTATTTCAAGGAAAAGGATTGATGAAGTAAAGATATTCCCATTTATTGTCCTAACCTAGAAAAGCTTTTTTCACAACATTATAATTCTATGATTCAACATTCTGGAAGAGAAAAAAATTCAAAAATAATAAAACTATAAATTCAGGGGAGAAAGATAAAGCAATAAGCAACAAAAGAAAGTTTCTGTGAATAAAAAAAATAGCAATAAACTCACTCAACAATGAAGAAAATGAGCAACTCTGTTGAATATGAATAGACTGCCATCAACATAACATGCTATACAGGATAAAGCATTATAAAATGATAAAGCTGATACTGACTGATTTAAGCAAAGGTTATTTTTCGTGCATTTATCTGTTCAACATCCATGCAATAAAAATAAAATACACAAGTTGTACCATCACCATCATCTAAATCAAAACTAGCATGAAGGAGTATAATATACGTTTTAAATGAAAGGAAAACGGAAGCAAGCACCAGTTCATACACTTTGTGTAGACGGTATGCATCACTTACTTCTCTCAGCAGTACCATAAATTCAATTAAAATTATTTAACACTAGACTATGTTTTTCAACTTTATTGTCACTGTCAGCCAGGGAACTGTCATTTGTCATCAAGTTTAATTCATCGTTCTACATACTTTAGTACTACATACTATTAGATTCCTCCATAGTACATTATAGAAATTCCGTGAGGTATAGTCTATTTATATTACAAATTATAAATATATAGTTATCCATACTCTATTATATATATTATTGATTATAATCATCATAATGTATCACACTACACTACAGAATGATACATAATTTTGAATTGCACTAAAAAATGTTATAACTACATCAATCCAACAGGAAGGATGTTAAAGTAAGAAAAGGTTAATACGCTCAATTACCCGACTATGTATATGAATTTAATACGGTGACATTTTAAAACGACTACCAAAAAACTACAAGCCCTGAAAATATTCAACATCTGGGGGGTCAAAAATAAAAAGTCTTCTAAGGTAAGTTTGAAATGAAAAAATTATGCTCTATAATACATACATTGGTACAGTTTGTGTTTTGTGCAGAAATGTATAGTAATGGTGGAATGAAGTTTGTCCAACACGAGTGTGCATACTCAGTACGCAGACGATTTGCCGTGTCACACAAAATAAATGACAAAGACTTTTTTGCATTTGCGATTGTTTGTATTCAACATCCGAAACCAAAAAAAAAAAAAACACTGAGACGTTGTTGAATTTTGCATCCTTACGTAAAAAATAGAGAGTCGTCACAGAAAACCAATGTAAATGACCAAGTCTAAGTTTATGTAAATGACTAAAATATTTAACAATAGCACGTAATACAAATAGCATACAACATTGATATAAGAGCATAAAATATTATGCATGTTTTACAATAATTACGTGTTATAATATCATATTTTTTGTTTTCCAAGACATACGTACTACTACTAGAACAAATAACTCGTTTTTAGATTTTTACGTCTGTATGTGAAAAAAGCTTGAATCAAAATAATATTATAATGACGTAAGAGAGGTGCGTATATAACTTTCAAACCAAACCGAAACGGAACCTTGTTTTCACCTGTTATGTACAATTTTACATCAAGAATAGTTATCTCCATACAGCTTTTTAAAAAACACGTCCCTTATTTTCATTTTTCGGATTTCATATTCTGTATGTATATATACGCATTCTTATTCAATAACGATCAATTTTTAAAGTTGCACATATTATTATATTATGCATAATTGTTAGCCCTAAATAGTGATATTTTCTCTGTATAAAAAAATGTAGCTTAGGTAAAAATGTTTCTACATCTTATGTATCTCTGTTGTAAATAAAAGTGATAATTTTGTACCTGTCTATTCGTTTAGTCTGTGTGTATTATACAAGGCTCAGAATCAAAGTACTACTTACATATCGCGAATTGAATAAGCAAACCCAAAAACAGTAAGAATATTCACTGTAATCTATAAACACTGAAAGTGGCTCTAAAAGAATGATCATGATTTTGCATCAGCATCATCCATCAGGAACAACTTTATCGCCTTGTACCCAACTCCTAAAATGGAAAGAAAACCTTCCGCTTATCAATTCAAATGTAGAAATAGACAAATGGTACTTTCATCTATATTATACGATTATGATGATATTCATTTTCTTCCACACACTCTCCACTCTCTTACACTAACTTTACTCTTTGATTGTACAAGGTTAAAATGTTTTCCGTCTTACTCCCTACAATATGTATTACGTAGACATTAGACATACATGTGTATCATGTAACAAGACAACAACAATCACAGAGAGATATAAACAACGAATATAAACGTGTACTATAGATATTACTACATTAAAAAATATTATTTGTTATAGTACTGTTTATTCGTTTGTAGCATTGATCTTGACATTTGTCTGTTTTACAGGTACATACCTAATACCTATACATGTAAACTGTTATTGTTTTACTGTATAGCTACAGTATAAACAGTATATCGTATCTATATTTATATGTACTTAAAAACCTACACAAGATCCAAAAAAAATGTCGCCTAATCGATTTATCAAAGAGATATCTCCAACGGTAAACCATAATAATACAATAGGGGTAATATAAAATTAAATTATACGAGCATGGAGGGGAAGCT
The DNA here is from genome assembly GCA_034698265.1 of Sminthurinus aureus. Taxonomy (NCBI): domain Eukaryota; kingdom Metazoa; phylum Arthropoda; class Collembola; order Symphypleona; family Katiannidae; genus Sminthurinus; species Sminthurinus aureus. Next base: position 4,952 of record JAQGBH010000750.1, read on the forward strand.
ATCAGATGTACATATAAGTATACACACGTATGTCATTCCCGTGTATACATGGGATATTTTTGTTTTTTTTTTCAAAAAAGCGACGTTCCACACATTTTGATTTTATTTGAAAAACTTAAAATAAACCGGAATTTATGAACAATTTAAATGCTGTTTTTTCTTATTTACTTATATGAGATAAATAATAATGTTAAAAAAGTAATAAACAACTAACAACCCGTTTAAATGTCTCATCTGTGTACATCACATACTATTGTAAAAGTATAGTATAATGCAAAGAAAAGAAAAGAAGACATGACACTCTTTTTTTTCACGTCAAAGATTTCTACCCGTTTTCATGATGATGGTGATGCTATTTTTGACCTTACACGTGCTCATTTTTCTTTCACACAGATCCCCTTCTCTCTCTATTTTACTCTTTCTTCTTTTTCTTCCTAGGAAAGCAAAAAAAACTTCAATCCTACTTCAAACCGAACTAAGGAAGTTCACCGTTCACGGAGTAAAAGGAAGATGAATGTAATATTTTAACTACCGGAGGAAAAAAACAGTCTCGTTCATATAAATGATGCCAGGAAGATGCGAGTTTGTATATAAATTACTTAATGTTTTAAGCATTTAACTGTAATCCTTTATGCACGCAAAAAAATCTCAGACCGTCTCATTTAATCTTAAATCGAGTAACTGTACAATATGAATGGCATAGCTTTATTTCCTGATTTTAACCCAAAACTTTCTATAGATCTAAAAGTATAGCATAACAATGTATAGCAAAACCTAAGCAAAACCGACATCCAAATACCAGAGGATTTGGTTTGTAAAATGTAAAACTAACTAGCATTATATATAGAATTTAGAATTAGATGATACACATGCACAAAAAATAACAAACGGCTAACAAATCGTTGTATTGACGTTGAAAAAATATATATTTAAATGACTTACGTGACAAATTTTGAAAGGATGTAAGCGAGCATTTTGTGATCCAATTATTATGCAAAGTAATTAACAAAACTACTTTGCCCAAGAGTATGTAAAACAATGGATGAGTCTTTTTTTCATATAAAAGTGTATTGACAGGAAAATTGTAATAATATATTGATCCCAATCAACAAACGACACAAAACACGGGAAAAGACACACACACACACAGATGTACACAGGATTACAATTAACTAATGGTTTATAAAATAAAATGTTGAAAAAGAAGGGTTTATCGTTAGTTAGCCTGCTTTTGTAAAACAAAAAGCAGGTAACCAAGTTTAATTTTAATTAAAAGTATAAAAATTAGACACAGGTCTTGAAGCTCTTCACTTAGTGAAGTTCACTAAACAACTACACATAACGGCTAAAAAATTTCATATCTAGGCAGAGAGAGAGAGAATCATAATAATATTATGCATAAGACAATCCAAGACTAGAGAACTAGATTCACTTGAATTCAAACACTTTTTGTGACTAAAAAATTAAAATTCCCCTGAACACGTTTTTGTCTGAAATTTTAAAAAAATATTTTTTATTTTCAATAAAAACATGCTTTAATTAAGATAAATAACATTAAAGTTGAAATACTATTTTTCATATTTATATATTGAAAACGTAGAAACAACTTATAATACATACAACATCAATATTAACCACGGTAAGTTGTTTTTAGTTTTTACACATTTTTTGAAGCATGTTTATTTTGTATAATATTTTTTGATAACATGAATTTTTTTAAATATATAATATCTGTTTTCTTTTATATTTTAAAAATCAGATGGAATGTCTTTTAAGTTGTGACCAAGGGTCAGATAATACAAGTTTAAATCTTTGGAATCCTTCAAGTGGAACCAAACTTCTCAGTTTACGTGGACCATCAGCTCAACCAAATTCCCTATGTAATATAAATGATGAAGGTTTTTGTATTGTTGAAGCTGGAAAACCATTCATTCATTTTTGGCAAACTGGTCATCCTCTACAAACATCAAGAAGGATTTTATGTCCAGGAAAACCTGGTGCAACTGCCGTATTTCCAGGAGGTCATTACATTGCTGTAGCTATTGATGAGAAAATTAGTATTTGGCAAGTTGCAAGTGGTCGAATAGTTGTGTCAGTTTCTACAGCTCATTTTCGACCAGTTACCATTCTCAAATTTAGTAGTAATGGAACTTTTCTCATAAGGTTTGTATTTATTTATTTATTATTTTACTATCCAATATTATCTGGTTTTATACGCTTTATTGTGTATGAGTGTATTTGATTTTGCATAATGTATGTATTAGAAAATGGTCAATATTATAAATGTTGTACATGATGTAGTAATAATTCCTTGTTTTTTTTTTCAACAACAAAAATATTATAGTGGTGGTCAAGATGGTCTTGTTCATGCTTGGAATTTTCTTCAACTAGTTGCTAATGCTTCTACTTCATCATCCACTTCAACAACTCCAACGTATACTTGGTCAGATCATAGTTTACCTATTACTGGATTACATATTGGTGCTGGAGGACAAAAAGCTACAATTTATACATGTTCCCTTGATCGAACTTGTAAAATTTATTCTTTGATAACTGGAACATTATTACTCTCAATATCATTTCCTATTGCTCTAACATCAATTGTAGTGGATTCAGCTGGAAATTCTGTTTATATTGGAGCTAAAAATGGTTTAATTTATCAAATTCAATTACAATCTCCTCCACGTTCAATAGAACATCATATTTTATCTGATGCTGCAGCAGATTTTTTATTTAAAAAACATAATCAAGAAATTACATCTTTAGCAATTTCAGCTGATGGAAAAACTCTTGTTTCGGGTGATGAAGAAGGAAATATATACATGTGGGATGTTCCTAGTAAACAATCCATTCGTACAATTCAACAACAAATTGCATCATCCGTTGCAAATAATTCAGATGGAACTAAAAATACATTGACCAAAAAAGTAACAAATTTAATGTTTTGGTTAGGAAATCCAGAAAATTTAAAAGGAACAAAAAAACCATCAATTTGTTTTCCTGATGTACCAAAATTATTAGATGCTCAACAAGATGATACTAATGATCAGTCTGTTATTAAAATTTGGACTCGATGTAAACAACAAGCACAACTAGGTGGTGGTGGAGGAACTGATCGTCTTCCAGATGGATATAGTGCAAAATTAGCTGAAATTTCAAAACTAAAAACGGAATTGACTAAAAATCAAATAATTAATAAGAAACTTCAGGAATTTTGTACTGCAAGTATATTAGATTTGCCACATGACAAGAGAATTACTACTACTACTACTACCATTAATAACACTAATAATAATACTGATAATAACAGTAACAAGAAACGTAAAAATGATGCTAGAAATTAATTTGTTTTACTATACTTTTGTCTATTACTAACATTATTGTTATTTCATCATATTTTTTTATGGAAAGTACGAAACAAGAAGAAGAATAATGTAATTACTTTTTTCAAATATTCTATAGTATTTCATAATATCATAAATAATGTTGTGTTTGTATTCTATTTTTTGATGGAAATGAATATACATAGTGTATGGTTTGAAAAATAAATAATAACATATTATAATAAAAATATTTAAAAATTGACATGAAATTGACTATTATTTCATAGTGTTTCAAAATCAAAAACATATTTTTCACGCATATGTTGGGTACATCTGTATGCATAAAAAAGCTTGTGCACTGTGCACACACACATCACACATCCCTCTGTAAACCGTGTGCACAGTTTTCTGAGCACTCAGCTGTCCATGTACTCTAGAGCTGTTGCAATTAAAATTAAGATTGCATGATTATATTTTTTGTGTAAAACTAATTTCTCATTTAGTTAAAAGTTAAAATCAAGTTAAATAAGGAACAAGAATGGAGAAGAAATAGTTTTATCAAGAATAAATTAAATGGATATTCAAGTGTTAAGACCATAGTATATTATAATTATTACAAGAATCCAATATACGATTGATTTTTATAATTCAAAGAGAGTTTTAGTTTTTGCATTTTGAATGGATCAACAATCAAGTAACTTGTATATATGTAGTATAAAAAAATATTTTTATCTCATATCATCTTTATCTATGTTACTTGTTTTTTCGTCATCGTCATTTTACTATCATACGTTGTCTTATTGAGTTAATTTTAATTATTGCAATTATGCTAGACACAAATTTTTGTACAAAAAAACGGATGGTCATTTCGCTAATTTTCTTAGGACTGTAAGTAAAATCAATAAATAAAATCATAAATATTTTACTACTAATAAGTAATTAATATTGGAAATGTTCATTTTTTTTTGTCTGACTTTCTTTCTATATTATAATAATATTATAGGCTTACTGTGTTACTATTAGTACTAGAAGAAGCGTTGACCGCTAATGAACATACACCAACTCCGACTCCACTAACAGCAAAGGATGATAACAATAATTATTTGAATCAAATCGATCATGGAAACCATAACGGTATAAGTTCTAAATACAAACTTTGGAAGTAGCATATTGTTAGCAACCTCTATTAAAAGTGATATATTATATATTATACAATGTCATACTCATGTAATATATAATATGAAAAAATTTTTAATTGTTTGATTTTTTTTTATTCTGCGTAGTTGCAAAAGTCATAGGAGGAGGAGGAGAAGAAAATAGATTAGAAAAAAAAAATAAATATTTAGCTACACCAGTTAGTAGTAGTCAACACTGTTGGAAAAACGAACCTTTTACTATAGTAGAATTTTGTTCTCCATGTACAAGTAAGTTTTATAAATATGGTATAATAGTACAAGTAAAAACTTTTTGTACAGACTATAGAAAACATAACGTTTAACTGTGAGTTTCATGGTGAAAAGATTATGTGTATATATATGGTATTTATTCAATGAAATTGATTTCCGATTTGTTTCAATTTTGTAAACAGAACTTGAAATTAATAGCGGATCACGTCCAGCTTGCTTTGAAACCGGATTAAAAGAAAGGGTTAATTGTAGTACAACAGGACTCGTCTACAGAAGGTATTTTTTTTAAACGATACTAATATTAATACTTATAACTTATAACTATTCTAATACATATCCTAAAAATTATTAAAGCTTCTTGTTTTTTTTTGTGTGTCTTTTTATTTCAGTTGTTCCCGAATCCTACATGTGGAGCGAACAAGATTTATTGTATTTGAAAGTCTTATGCTCCTACTTACAATCGTATTTTATGGATTAGTAAAGTTGCGTACTAGCCAACTAGAGAGAATTAATGCAAGAAAATTAGAAAAACGTTTAGCGGCTAATTACTAATAATAATAATAATTAATAATTATCAGTTAATTAATTTTTTTGAGAGAAAAAATCATCAACAATGATTTAAAAAGTTTATAACAGTGTTGTTTCTTTGTTTAAAATCGTTTTTTTGAGATTTATAACAAAAAGTCACTTACAAGTCACCAATTTTTACTAATATAGTTCATTTAAATCATCTTCAACATGGGGAAAAATGAAAGAAAAACGTTTACAGAACAAAAACGGCAATATTATGTCGCAATTAAGGAGAAACCAACTTTATACATTGAAGTTAGCCGTATTGAAAAACCCATGATACACTTAACTGTAGAAAACATGCTAGTTCTTTTCCTGTTAGATACATATCGTTTACACAATTTATTTGATATAAAATTTGTATTTGTAACAAATACAAATCTCAAACAAAAGACACGCAGTGGTAATGAAGATCATCACATTGTGAATGGTGATGAAACTACAGATAGTGATGAAGATTTTGCTGATAATGATATTAATAATTTTGTAAAATACGAAAGTGAATATTATTTTGAAGATCAAGTATTCTCCATCATAAAGGATAGTAACAATAAAAATGAAACAAATACTACGACTATCAATACCAGTTTGAGTACAAATGATAGTAATGGAGCCACTGGAGAAAACTTACATAAAAACGAAGAAGAAAAAGAAGAAGATATGGAATCAGAAGTATGGAATTGTAAAAATCCTTCAATTTATATTTCGGATAAAAAACTACATATTGCTGGTCTTGCTGCGGTTCTACGATTCATTATTTTATTCGCTACAAGAAATGATCCTGTTATAGGTGAAGATGAACCATTGGATATTGAAAAGAATAAGCAAAGACAATTTCCACAAATACCATACAATATTTTGGGTCGTAATGAAAACTGCATAGCAGGTTGTGCAGGGACTTCTCTTTGGACAAAATTTTGTGAGCATGATACAGTTAAAATGGTTGGTACATTTCAAAGACAGTTACTTGAACTTGCAATGACAACAACAACTACTACTGCTATTGGTGGGGATCATACGGGTATTCTCATCAAATCTGATGTAGTTGATCCACAAAAAATACCAGCATCACCAACTCAACTACCAGAACTATTAAAAATTCCAAAAGATTTGGTTCGCCTTGAAAATCATTTGAGTTTACCATGTAAGATTCACAATTTTCGAAAGAGACTTGGACAGAAAGAACAACCCGCAGAAACTAATAAAAGTCTTCATCAAACTCTTCAACATGAAACAAACAATGGTCATGAGAAACAAGAACAAGAAAATCAAAGCAACGAGAATGAAGAAAAAATAGTGAACAATATAATTGTAAAACAAGAAGAAAAAGAGAAAAGAGAAAGAAGAATCAACAAGAAAAGAAAAAAACGAGTATCGGTAGAGAAACTTCCAAAGGAAGTTCCGCATGATTATGCTGAAGGACCGGATGTGACCTTGTCGGATTTACTTCTATTTCCTTGTATTGACATAGTATTATCTGTTATAGAAGGTAGTGACAGTGCAAAATATTTACCTTTAGTCTACAAGTATCATCAACGTCTTTGTAAGACTTTTCCTTTTCGTCCAAAAGTATGGTTTCAAGCACAAGAGCTTTCAACTGCAAGACTTTTTCCTATACTAGCGAATACACAAATAACTGTTCCAGAAGAGATCCAACCCCAAAGTTTATATCAGAGCGATCCCCAAAGATATAATCCTAAATCAAAAGTATTTACAAGACAATCTGAAATTGAAGAAGCTTTAGAAGTTTTATCTCAAAGAGGCATTGAAATGTTGAGCCTTGATGAAAAGAGTATGTCTCCGTTTGACTGGTTATCTTTACCTCACTTACTGCATCCAGAAGCAGGTGAATTACCGTTTTCCCGTAAGTTTTCTGTAGTATTTCTTTTTGGTTCAAGTACTTTTAGCAATTTTAACAATAATATGTTGTACAAAAATAAACAAAAACTAACTTTTGAATTAGCTTTTATTTTAAAGTTCACCTCACTACTGCTTTCGTTTAACTTTGTTACTATTACAATGTGATATGCATATCTATTATTGTTTTTAGGGATCGAAAAAAAAGCTCATCAACTTTCGAATTTAGTTCAGAGGGTTGAGAAGGTGTATTATGACAAATATGATGGAATCACATCCAAGAAAATTAAAATTGTCGATTTTTGTTCTGTAAGAATATTTATACCACTTTTAACCCCCTACATACATTTTTTGTACTTTTTATTACATTTTTTGTTTGAACTACGTATAATATTTTTATTATGTCACTGTTAGTAATATTTTGTTAAAATAAATCTCTCGTTAATGTTTTTTTTTACAGGGAGGAGGACATTTAGGTAAATATTTTAAAAGTTGACTCCTTTTCCCCTTCAATAGTTTTATTTTTACAACTTTCTCGTAATTAAACATTTTTCAAAAAAAAAAAAAACACCTTTGTATCCTCTTTTTTATAGGAATTTTAATAGCGCACATTTTACCAAAATGTGAGGTCCTCTTGGTTGAAAATAAACAAGAATCCTTGAGAAGAGCAGAACAACGTGTTCAACTACTTGGTCTGACAAACGTCTCTTTCTATCAGTGTAACTTGGACTACTTTACAGGAATATTTGATATTGGTGTTGCTTGTCACGCATGTGGAACTGGTAAGTTTAATATGATATTATGTAAGATTATTTTTTACAGCATTTTACATTTATGTTTAACAAATGTTGCTGTACTAATTTTTATTTCAAAATTCTTGTTTTCTGTTTTCAAAAGCAGTCTGTTTGAATATAATATACATACATTATTTATGACACCTTCGAACGGCAGTGGTATTTAATTTCGTATTTTCTTTTACTAATCTATTTGCAGCAACGGATCTGGTACTGACTCGATGCATCAAACTTCAAGCTGCTTTCGTTTGCAGTCCTTGCTGCTACGGATCAAATAGAATCAATCACATACTTGAATATCCTAGATCATCTATTTTTAGTAATACTGTGAATACTAGTGATGGCCTTTTCTCGTTGAAACATTATTTTGTTCTTTGTCATGCTGCAGATCAAACTACTGTGGCTGAAGACTGGAAATCTAACCAAGGTAAAATGTGTATGAGATTGATTGATACAGACAGGTGCTTACATGCCCAAGAGAACAATTATCTTACGTCCATTTCAATCATGGAGCCTTATACTTGTTCACCCAAAAATCACATCCTTGTTGGCGTACCAAATTAATTTTTCGTATGCGTATTTTTATTTAAAAAAAAAGCTTTGTAAAAAGGATACAACTTTTTGAGAAATTCCCAATCATTTAGTAATATACATATAGAAATCGTTTATAGTTCCATGTTGATTATACGTGTTGTGAATATATTTGTCTTCTAATCGAAATCATGGACTGAAAAACTTTGTTGTAGACACGTAATTTTTACTCACATTCAGGATAATCAAAGTATTTTGAGGTATATTCTGTATCTCGCAAAGAAACAGGTTATAAAATATATAAGCTTTATACTTTTCTCATTTCAAAAAGTTTCATTTAATGCATTGCATACTGTGAAACTTCATTACATATTACCAATAATAATTATTTAAACTAAATTAATCATGTTGTACTTGTAACATTTTCTACCTATAATCAGCAAAAAAATGTATGGATACAAATATTTATGAATAAAAAAATTAAATGATATCTTGCATTAAACGGTTGTTTGAAAACTTTAAGTAAACTCAAAATGAACGTTTACGGTACGTCATTTCTGTATCTAATAACTAATAACCTTATTTCAATAATTTGTATGCAATTACATCTCATATTTTACTATATTCTCATATTTTATCATATTCAACTCGAAAAAGCACGACCAAATTTGAAAAATACCTACACAAATTGAATGCAACAGGACAAATAGGTAGGAAACAATTTTAGAGAGCTTTGTGTAGATTTTCCTAAAGGGGAAAATCAATATATTGGATAGTGTTAGTCGGTTAGTGTAGCAAATTAGCGGTACACATATCAAAAAAGAAAATGATTGATGTCGTCGGCAAACTCTGACAGAGAAAATTCCTTTTCTATTTTTTCTTTTGTCGGCAATTCCTTGAATGTTATTCGGCTCTAATATTGATGACGACGATGATCATGATGACAGTGGGCGGTGAAAGTAAAACCGAACTAGCAACTATGTGCTACGTATTAAGCATAAATGCATGTATTTATTTATATTATTCATTTTTATCTACCATCTACTTTTGTAAGTTTTTTGTTTATCATTTATCACAGAATCGGTATAGGAAAACATGCATGCATGTCAAAATTTATGGTGCAAAGTGACAAAATAGGTAAGAAAATCCTATCAACATTCCTAAAATGTATCTAATTATTAACATTATTAAAAATAATTGCAAAAATACTGGTAGAATTGCAATAGAATTTGCATGGTTTAAATCAAATTCACAAGATGTGGATTGACGGTATTGGAATATTTACTTGTACGCACGTGTACCAAATGTATGAAAACGATTGGTCATCTCCTTTGGAAAATCATTTAAATTCACATATTTCAAGTAGATTACCCTAAGTGCTATCCAGTATACAGTATACCATTGACATGTTTCATGAACGCATTTCAACAAAAACGATGATGATGATTCTTTTGCCTAATGCTCGACATGTTTTTTTTTCTAGTACAGAGTATCTTTGAATGTATGTTCAAAGTTCATCCATTACATACTACATAATGTATCATGTAATGGATGAGCACGAGCTTCATTAGTTCACTCTGTATAAATTATATAAAAAACAGAATATACATACAGACTGTACTACAAAATACACACTACACACTGTATTATGTATTATGCTATCTGTATGTGAGAAAACGTATTGATGCGTATAAGTGTAGCAACTTTCTTTATTTTTTCATCATAGGTCAGAGCATACTTGGTGGAATGGACTTTCCCTATGAACTAAATAGGAGAGAATGCGTATATATTATACACAGAACACAAACATATGTGCGTATTATTGGCCTTCTCGTTTCTTTCCCGTCGTTGCAATCGGACATTGATTGATCTGATCTCCTTTTGCTTCGTCTTCCTATCATTTCCTCCCACATGCTTGCCTGCTTCTTGTTCTTCTTGTTCTTCTTCTGTCTGCCCGTCGTCCAATACTTTCTCTTGTCCAGTATTCAGGGTCCAGTAGACAGATGAAAGGTTCCAAAAAAATCTACAGAGTCGTTTTTTTCTCACCCACTCTCCCATTCAATGTTTTTTGTTGCAAGGAGTAAACTAAACTAAACTAACTGTGTAATATAGATTAAAAAGATTATATATATTGTATACTGGATACGACTCAGAGGATCTGGGGTCCATTTGGAGCATAATATATTTGTATTATGAGGATAGACATTATATTCTTTCTTTTCCCCCTTACATCATTCAATTTTTTGCTTCCTATTTCTCTTTCCTGTATCGACAATCGACAATCCAAAAATGGCATGGGTTTCTTTTTCAAGAATTTCCTGATTTATCTAAAATCTAGAATCTACAAACTGTACGCATGCTTATAATAGAGTGTAGTAGAATTTTTAATGTCGTATGTAAACAATGAACAACAAGTTAACACACGCTCCAGTTTACTGCAGAAACAACAATCCACAGAATATACATCTAGTGGATCAGTGCTTAAGCCTCTCCTTTTTCTTTTCTCGTATCAGTTTTTAAAGTTTTGCACTCTGAGCCTTGAAATTTTGTATTACTTTTGTAACCAATAAATCTAGAATCTAGAATGGAAAATGGAATCAGAAGAGAAATGTTTTATTAAACTTGAGTTTGTAAAATAATACGTACATTTGATAATGTCATGATACCATGAATGTTGAAACCATCATCAAGGTGAAAAAAAAATCTACATGGTTGGTATACTAATCTTTATACTCTCCAATAAAAACTGCTGATGATTTTTTTTTCTGTACTTCACAACTTGAGGCTTGAGATGTAAATAGAATTGAAATGTCGATTTTCTGGCTTGTTTTGTTTGCGAAAAATAAAAAACGCAGGTCATGAGTTGCAAGAGCTCAGAATACACGTACAGATATATCATGTATCGTATCATGCAAATGTTCACGACAAAGGACATCAGTAAACGTTTGTATTGGAAATGAAGCTAAAAAATAATGAGAAGTCTGTTTTTGCTGGTTTCTTGTTTCTCCTGAATAAAAACCTCTGAAAACTGGAGTAGATGAAATAGAAACCTTCATGGTTGATATATATGTATCCTAAAATAAGTAAATTTGATTTGAAATCTGAACCCTTAAAAGGAGACTTGTGTGTAATAACTACGGGAAAAACCATCGTACTGGATAAAACCCGATACTGCTTCCCCATATGAAATTTTTACCTTTCGTTATACATCATACATTATGTACAACATTTATGCGACAAATCTGTGACGAAGTAAAGTAAGTACAGAGATATGATGTATAGTGTATAGTGTAGTGTACTTGTAGTTAGTGTGTCAATGTTATTCGTACAAGCTACAAGCACTATGAACTACGAATTCGAGCTAACAAGATGAAAGGTGAATCTACGTTCTATTTAATGGTCTCTCAATTCTCAATCCAAGTTTAAATACACATATCCGCTGGAGCTGAAAGGCATCAATCTTTGGCCCGAAACAAGTTTGTGTACATTGTACATTGCATACTCACGTCATTATTCTTATCACATCGTTATCCAGAACCCAGAAAATCTTATAATACTAATATAATATTATGTTTATTTATAAACACGGATACTACACGCTTGTACATTGTACACATGTGTAATGTGTATTCGCGTATAATTTATACCTCAATCACCCCTTTGATATTTATTTAGTAGTTTCCTATTCCACGTGGAGTATTTAGATGAAGACTTTCGGGTTTATCATAGCCTACACTTATTTAGATATACATATATGATACATGTCACAATGATGAGGAAGAAACCTGTCTTGGCCAATTTTGTTATTGAGATTTATATTATAGAAGACAATTTTTATGTCTTGGATATGATAACTGATAACTGATAACCTACTACTCTGTGTTTGATTTGCTTATGCTGTGTGGTACATTTTCTATTTTGTATACTATGTTTACAAACGTGTATAAAAATGAAAAACGCTTTGAAAAATGATGATGTATGTAGGTAGATAGGTAGCAATATGATATATGATGTTTCTACTATCTACTGCTTGTGGTGTTTAGGCAAGCTTATTACTTGTTAGTTTATCAGAGACGTGAATTCGTGGATCTAAACGAGTGAAAAGAAGCGATTCTACATTCTATAATATTCTATGTACGTCATGTTATTTTGACTAAAAACTTTTACATAATCTCTGTAATCCATCATTTCATTACGATTTACACTCAAATTACTTAGGCCAGTATGTATGCTGCATACTGTATACTGTATGACACAACCTATTGACAACTGACATTTTTGATCGATCCAATTCACCTGCGTTTAATATTTAAGGTATTGATTTATTCTTCATCCCCTACGATCTATGACGTCTAACTACTTACTACTTTTACATAGTCACAAGCATAAAATCCATAAAATCCATAATCTTGATAAGCTATGTACTTACGTGCATTTACTATGTACACAGCTGCATAATTCTTCTTGATAAAAATGTCTAAAAATTAGTAACTGAAGAAGCTGAAATAAAAATATTAAAATACACATTGCACTGGACAGAAAAGGTAAGACAATATTCACGACACATAGAGTATATTGATATGAGTACGTGAGTGTGTGTAGTGTGTACAATGTACAATATACAGTTTGTGAGTCGTAAGGTGGAAGCGATAAGGATAGAATGAGAGGAAGAGAAAAGAAAACCCGCCTGTCTCATTTCCCCTGAGATGACGATGGCAATAATCCTCAATGTCTGATGAATTTCTGTCTCGCAATTTCTTACTGTATGTTGTATGTGTGTAAGGTGTAGGGATATCAATCAGGCTCAATTTACCGTAGATAAAGGGCAACTCAGAAACCCTTTATTAACACCAGGCGACGTGTTTGGTGTCTTACGTCCTCTTTCATTTCTTCCTTTCTGCTATATCCTACAATCTCTCTGTCTGTCTGTCGTTTCGTCTCCTATCAAAACAGTTTCCTACAGCATGTCTTTTACTACTAAATCCTGAGTTTTCCTCAGTTTACAGCATACAATACATTTTATGTTATATGGATAGTGGAGAATGGAGACAGTATACTCTGTAGTGTATACTACAATATGATGTAGCACGAGATATAAGCATATATAGGAAATAGGTACATCCATTTGATACAAAGACATTGTTTCTTGTTCTTGGGTTTTCCCTCTCCCTATGGTTTTTTAATTCAAGGTGACGGGAGTAAAACATAGTAAATCGTTTCTTCCAAATCCCTTTTAACCTTCCAAGCCTCTTCTTGACCACTTCCTATTTACTACTAACGATACTGTACCATTGGGCTGTGTACTGTGTCTTTTCCTCCTTTTTCTCTCTTTCACGCCCGCATCAACATCAACATCAACACCAACACCAACAAACGAAAAATAACACAAGCTCAACCTTTACTGTCAATATTATTTATTATTGTCTTTTTTTCTTGTACATCTAGAATCTAGAATCTAGATCACAGTGATCTGATCTTGGAATGTGAATCATGGCGATGGCAAGTTTTTCCTAATCGTTTTACTGTCACTCACTCTATTTTTCCTTCTATATATATTTAGTTTCTATAGTTTTTTCAGTTTCTCCAACAGAAACCATAAATTCGAATTGAGTCCCAGAATCCCGAATCCTGAATCCAGTATCTAGAATCCTGAATCCTGAATCTGGAATCTTTCCTTGTTCCTTCCTCAAGTCTGTTTTTGATCCCAAATCCACTATACACAATCCACAAGCTCCGACCCATACAGCCGATTGAAATCATGATTGGCACACAGTTCTATTTTCTATTTCTTTCTATGTATAACGTCTACTATCTAGTATCTAGTGTCTAGTGTCTAGTATATTGTATATATAAATGTTTTTCAATCACGCAAGTGACAATCTACTGTCGCCTTCTTTTGTCTCCGTTTCTCCTTTTCATTCTTTCATTTCTACATTTTCTACATCTAAAGTTTCTCATCTTTTGTTCTTCGAAGCGTTTCCTTTGTTTCGTGTTGTACTTTGTTTCATGTTTTGTATTGTGTATTTCGTATTTTATATTTTGTATTTTGTATTATAATCGTAGCCTTAGTCTATACAGGATTAAGATCCTACGTGACTTTGTATTATATTTACTTTCTCCTCTGACTCTCTTTGTTCATATCTCTTTGTCTTTTGTGCTTCATTTCCTGTCTTTCCACCAGTGTATCAAGTACGAAGTATGAAGTATGAAGTACGATGTACACATGATACACGCAAAGTTGCTAAATGATAATAAAAATGTCAGTGATGGACACCATTTGCGACTGAAATATGAAAAGGATTTATATGTATATATGTATATGGATATTAGTTTTCCCTTGATGTATCTAGTATCTAGTATCTGGTACCTACATATGTGACGGAAAGGTCAAGAAGAAAAGTAAAGTCAAAAGTGAAATCAACTCCTGACTTGGGACACGGATTTACTTCATATTTTATACATTGTGAATTGTACATTGTACACTCTACATCTATTATACATTATACGTTATACATCATACATGTATTATACATTGTACTCCTCCACCTACTTGTTCTGTCGCAATAATAACTTGACATACAATATCAATGTGTACATTGTACATTGCAAAAGTGTAGGAGAATATCACTCCAAAATCCAAACTCCAAGCTTAACATTCGGATAAAGCTCAAGTGAAAGTTGAAGCTCAAGTTGGTGAAAGTGTATGGTATATGTAAATATACATAATTTCCTCCAATGGCCTCAAGCGGAATGTGCCCAAAGAACAAAAGAAGTACAAAAGAATGAACAAAGAAAGTTGGAAAAATGAGAGCGCCGAGGATTGAGGATCCAGGACATCATACATAGTTTATTGATGTACACATAATACATAATACGCATATGTACAATGTACATTGTACATAATATTCATATACACATGTACATTAAAAGTCAAAAAGTCAAGAAGGAGAAAGAGGCAGATTACATATTTATATTTTTTATAGTGTATGGAAATGTTGAGAGAATTTTTCATACAAAACACCTCCAGCGCTGTATAGTTTACTTGTTGTAGGTTGTAGGTACTTTCGCATTTCTATTTCTTTCTTTATTCCTCTCTCTCTTCTCTTGACTTCTTCTACAAATGTCAAATAAAGGAAGAGATCAAGAAACTTTCAGTCAAACGTCATTTTTTTCTTCCTTCCTTTCCTTTCTTCCTCTTCTTGCTCTTTACTGACTCAATTTCGAGTTTGGAGTTTCGAGGATTTCAAGTAAAATTTTTTGTGTGCTGTGGGATGTCCATGTTTATGTCTATCTTTTTAATCTCACCATACTTACTTCTTACTTTACAGGACAGGATTGAGGAGTGAACAGTGAACGGTGAACGGTTGGTATAAAGTAGGTATATATTTAGTTGGGTCTACTATCTCTACACTTACGACTTACAACTTACATATTATGTGACATGTATTGCAAATCGTAATATACTGTAAATGCACAGAGCATAGAACATGATATATGATACTAATATACACGTATTACATGTATCATGTAGAGACAATTCTTTTTATGACGGAGAATAATGTGAGTGGCTGTGTGATGTGAACGTGGACCTTTCACTTGTTCTCATTTTCACAGGAATAGCCGCTGGCCAAAGTAATTCTCTTTCAGATTTTTCTCTTCCCCCTTGGGTTGTCTTATTTCTTAGTTTGGCGAGTATTATCTGTAGTGAGTAGTGAGTAGTGACTAGGAATCCCTTGTCATCTTTCTCACGTCCAATCTTTCTCTTTCCTCTCCTTTTCATCCTTCTCCCTTTGTTTTCATGTCCATTAATTCCCTATCATCGTATCATCGTCAACTTCACAAGCAGTAATGCTACAGCAGTGGTTTTGGCAGTATCATTGTCTGCAATACATGATACACCAAATTCCAAATATTTCCAGATTCCAGAAAATATCTAATATTGGGTTTGTAATGGCAAAGGCGATATTGTCGGTGACCTTTGTACAATCGGTCACTCCCAACTCCCAAA
The DNA here is from genome assembly GCA_034698265.1 of Sminthurinus aureus. Lineage (NCBI taxonomy): Eukaryota > Metazoa > Arthropoda > Collembola > Symphypleona > Katiannidae > Sminthurinus > Sminthurinus aureus. The sequence continues at coordinate 21,441 of JAQGBH010000750.1, forward strand.
ATATTACACTACTTCATAAAAATAATCAAAAACACAACAAAAACTATTGTGTATTGTGTTTACCTTTTCTCATCAGACTTCATACGAGCACATAGGTACAACTTTCAGAGAAATAACACTTTGATCTTCTGTTTGCAAAACCTTGGGCCACTTGCCACTGCGAAGGCGTACTGTTATAAATATCTTTTTTTTTTACTTTGTCATACATTGATACATCCAAGCCCGAATCCAGGTATACTGATAGGATATGATATGATACTGCTCTTGACGTTTGAATAGAGATTCTACTGAAAGACTGAAAGGGAAGTCTGAAATTGCTAAAAGCGAAACTAAGGACGGGAAATACGTAGAGCAGAGGGACAATAACTAACGGGAGGAAGAATAAATAAATTTTTCGTCCTTCACAACCCAACAATTTTATATATATCTACATATTAAACTCGTATCTCGTATTCTTGTCATTGCCATTGTATTTTTGATGCATTGTGTATCACATCATAGTGATGAAAATTTCTTGGAAATAATGTTGCAAAATATTTCATTGCAATATGACGCAATATTAAATAAGTTTAATCACGTCGTAAAAGTACAGGGTATTTTTGACGTCAAACTCACTTTTACTTAATTTTAATACCAGCTTTATTAACACCATTCAGAATTCAGATGAAATGGTCATTGACTCACTTTACGGTAAATAATTATTAGCTACCATTTTAAATGGATGTCTAAAATGAAATAATTACATTTTGGCTGCATATTTTGTACATATTAAAAACATAATAACATAATATGCCCACAACATTTTTTGCGTTTTAACTAAATCACTACTATTTGTAAAAAAGATTTGGTTCCAAATTCGAATAGTGTAATGCAAACTTTCGACAAAGTACTAGCAATAAAACTACAAAGCTTTAAAAACAAACTCTTGGAAACTTTTCTTATTTATCACACGGCACAGAATTTCCAAAACATGTTGTAATGTTGTATGTATAGTTGCCATTGTTTAAATTTCTAATATCTGTATTTTGGATTAGGTGCCTTGAAATTTTAAAAGTTTTTCCCTTGGAACCTTTAGATGCAAAACTGGAAAAAAAATAAAACCAATTTTACGGTAAAAAACTAATATATATAATTTCTTTCTATGATAACTTAAGTGTCAAAAGAAAATCAGCTAGAAACTATTAAAGAAATTGTGGTGCATACATTCAATACATTGAATTTTAAATTTCAAGAAGCTCCTGTACAAATGACTTTAATTTTGTACAAAACGACAACTTTGCATCATGTTTGCATGCAATTTATAATTTTATTGGCTGGAGCCTGGAACTACATCGATTCTGTATCCTGATTCATTTCAGATGTAAGTGTATGGTACACTTAAACGTATAAATGTGGATTGTATATGAGTAAAAGTCCAGATAGCGACCACTGCCAGTCTGACAGATGTACAATGTACAATTTACAAGGATGAATCCCTGTAACTTCCTTATTCCTTGCAAGCTGTCATTCGGAGTTTTTTCAAGACAAGGAAAATTATTTCTCATGTTCCCACATCCCGTCGATGAAGTAGAAAGTAGAAAAACGGGTAGAGACTAGAGACACAGGAAAGTGAACAAATTGACAGCAGAGACGAAATTCTATGGAAGATACTTAAGTCTCTGTTTGTCTTCGTTTGTCGAGTAAGTGCTTTCTCCGTCTTTCACTTTCTCCCTCGATTCTCCATTCCCCATTCTCCATCAACGTCTAATATTCTCTATATTTACATTCCGTCCTTTGGAAAAAAGAAAAAGTTAAAGAGTTTGATCAGTCCGGGACACAAAACGGCAAGGCCTCCAGAATTTGCACTAAAACTAGCTGGAATACAAAAAGTACGTGTACAGAGATATAACTACAAAATACATACATACGCAAATACTCAATACTCAATGCTGGCTGTTCACTCTGCAGGTTGCATGTTTTACTCTACTCTTATATTGTACCGAGATATGCACAGTGATGTCTTGAGTCTTGAGTCTCGAGAAGTCCGCTGTGACTTTGAGCCAGTACAAATGGAGATGGTCCCTGGCGTGTAGTCTGCAGTCTGTAGCGCTGAACTAGTTTCCGCCCTCGTACATTTGATTGCATACTTTTGACTTGACTCTAACTCTGACTCTGATTCGGATTTGGATTCTTATCCTGTACAATAGATATAGTTTCCGAGGAATCGTTCTTACATACATAAACAAATGCTCCTTGTACTACTACAAATACCAAACCAAATAAAGTACATCCACCATTTATCTGTATTACGATTGCTTTTGCAAAAGTAAAACAGCGGGACTATTTGGAATCTCGATTTTTCCATGTAAAGTACTTTGTACTTTGTACATGTGATTCAAATGACTCTAACAACGTAATAAGGATTTATGTTGGTCATGTATTTTCTTTTCTCTTCCCTTCTCTTCTCTGTTTTCTCTTTCTCCTTATACGACAGTACAAATACGTAGATACGTATGCGTATTTTTTATCTCAAATAAATTCTTCTCCGTAGTTTTGTCCGTTGTCCTAGCATCAAGGATTTAGTGTTAAACACAAAGACAAAGACCAAGAAGAAGAAAAAAAAGAAGAAGCAGACTTTTTGACGGAAAAGAAAACTTTACTTTTTTCGGTTTCTAATTTACTCATTCATGCTATTTTGAGAAAGCGAAAGCTGTAATATGCATACAGCATACAGAATACAAAGTACAACAAACAGCGTACACAGACAAAAATGTGTGCATGTGTAACGTGTGTATATTGTATATGCAAACATGCATTTGGAATGGACTTGATCCTTTTAATGTGAATATGGGTGAAAGCATAATTTATCTTAATAGTGACTTTTTTACTCAATTATTTTTTACGTTATGCCGCCTCCGTAATTTATCACAGTAGTTTTCTCCCGGATCCCGGATTCAGACAAACTAAACAAACAAATTGTGAATGTATTCAAATTAAAACTTTGATATATGCACAATGTACCATGTACATTGGACGTACATGTAGACTTGCTTCAGGTCGTATGCCGTATGCCTGTATTCCGTACATTTATATTTGTGTATAAAAATTCCAATGCAAATCACACATTCACGTTCATGCTATTATTTTTGTTTGAATAGAGATCTTTTTGTTTTTTCATGGAAGCTGATAGAAGAAAAGAAAGCTGTGCACTGCCCACTTTACACTTTACGCTATACGATGTACGATTTATTGTATGTACTTTGTAGTACGTGCATACATTTTTATCTCTACATTGTAATGCGCTACAGGCAAAATATCATAGCGTTGTGTTTAATACTATACACATATAATTTTATATAATATATCATAACCTACACATTACACTCTACATTCTACACTCTACACAAATAATTTTTTTGTACCATCATGACACATTCATTTGTCTCAATTCACATTTTACAAGGATTATCACGGTCAGTTTTGCTATTGTTTTTGTTGTTGCTGTTGTTTTTGTTGATGGTGATGGTGATGATGATGTTGTTGTAGTTGATGTTGATGTTGAGGGTTGGTCTGGTTCTCTTTCTCTTGCTGATTCTAGTTGTGGTTCTGCTTCTGTGTTTGAAGTTGAGCAATAATAATAATAACTACAATAAACAGTAGTAAAAATACTTTTGTAGATACTCCTCGTACGTGTTTACGGGCTATTAGTTGAGATATTAGGCATTTTCCGTATAAAACTTTTCCGGTTGCGGTATTTCATGGAATCCGAGTGAAAATGCATACACATATACATTATACGTGATACATATCCACATCTGGATGAGGACGGGTGGACGAAAGTCATAATCTGGAACTTGTTAACTCTGTACACTCTACTCTCGACTCTCCACTCTCGGCTCTCTTGCTGACTCCAACATACATGGATGCATGTACAAAACTTCTCGGTTCCCTCTGTCGTTTACGGTGAACTCTGATGTTTGGATTGGAGGATTAGAGTCGTATGAAATCTGAACTCGACTCAGCTCCAAAACTTTGATAAATGACCAAATGTGAGTAAGATTATTGTTTTATTGCTACATTATGGGTCATATAACTCCCACGATTGTGTTTCGTTCTGTTCTGTTCTGTTCTGCTTTGTTCGGTGTTCTGAGTTTTGAGCACTTTGCAGTTTGCAGGCTATCACACATCACATTCAGCGTGTGTGCGTATGATGTATAATGTACATTGTACATGTCCAATATACAATGTGCAATGTTTGCTGTACGCTGTTGTACACTTTTGGACAGGATCGTGGCTCTGATATGAATGAACTTGTGCAATAAATTGTTTGTAACTAAACCACATTTACGATTTATGTTGGAGAGTAAACAAGCAATTTTTTCATATGGTTTCTATTCTGATTTATTTCATAGTAATCTGCACACCTACACAGTACAAAGTATCTAGACTCTAGAATCTACATTCCACATTCTACATACTACATAGTGCACGTGAAAGTGTGGAGTCAAGTGCAAAATTTTCGGATTTTGGAGAGTTTATATTAAACATTTCTAAAACCTAGCAGCCTGTTAAGTCGGAACTGCATTTTACACAGGACAATGATGAAAAATTTGGATTTTGGTTTCGTTTTTGATTTTTCTGCCCGTTTCTCATTCATATGCTGGTATCTAATCAACTTCTACGGTTTTTACAGAAACCTTTATTTATTTAGTGAGGCCTGAGAGAAAACAGTAAAGTCAACACAAAATAATCACTATTTAGTATTTACAAAGTAAAATTTCAAATGCAATTTTGACTCTAGATTTATGACATAATTGAAATAATAAAATTTCTGATTTCACTCTAGATTTTTCTGTTTCTATTTTACATTTTAAATTACACCAAGGGTTTCTTTTCACCACCAAAATGGGAACTGTGCATTGTACATATAAAATATACTAAATGCATAAATATTTTTCTTTCGAGTCATTTTTCTTTGGATCGTTCAAATATCCGATTCCTTTGGGTATTTTTTTCTATATTCCAATTTTAATAAAGCGAACAACCAGCCCAGTAAGTTAAATTGCATGTGCCCTAAACCCTAAATAGAGGAATTGAAAACAGACATAGAAGCAAGAAAAATTGAAATAGTTTGACTGTTTTTGAACAAAATGGAATACAATATAATTCTCTGTTCAAAATACCGTATTGATATGAAGTTCCAACAATGTTTGGTCCAAACTTTTGTCTCAAGGTTGATGATACGTTTACATTGCTTACATAAAGCTGGGTATTTTGATTTTTGATGTTTGATTCTTTACATTGAAGAGCCAACAAGTATGAGACCTGCAAACAACGAACACAATGTTATTAGTTTAAAGTGATAAAACCATGAGATATGGGATACAGGATCCATGTCACATACATACAGCATACAATATACAATACACAATACGTGAATGCATTTATTTTATCTCGTATTTATTTCCTATTTGTATCAAGTTTTTACACAAATACAGACGCACGTACACACAAACAGAAAGCCATTAAGGACAGAACCTAGATAAATGGCTTTGTTGTTATCGTGCATATAAAACCTTTTTTCTTTTCTAGACTTCTAGACTTTTAGATTTTTCCAATGCACGAGTGAAATATTTAGTTTGGAAACTGAAGCAGAACAAAATCCTCTTTTTTTCTTCTTTTCTACCAGTTTGACATTTTCAACTCTAGTCATTTTTTGTGATCTGATGTCAAAAAAAAGTATACAGTCAACAGTACAGAATATACAGTACACAGTGTAAAGTGTACATTGCAAATATAATATTACAGTGTTGGGATATAACTCTCAAATATCCAATATTCAATTCCACATGTAAAATGTACAATGCTCAATGCTCAGTGTACAATGTAAAAAGTACAAAGTAGACAGGAGAAAGCAAGTTGGCAGCGAAATCAAAATCAGACGATAGATTTAAAACTGAATTCAAAATACATAACACACAACACATACATATAACACATAACATTCAGATATTTCTGATTCTGATTCTGATTCATTTTGATTCTTGATGCTTCCAGCAAAGAATAAAAGAAAGAAAGAAAGAAAGTCAAAAAGTTTAGAGTCTCGAGTCTAGAGTCTAGATTCTAGAATCTAGAGTTTATAGTTTAGAGAGAAAGTGCCTACGGAATCTACTCTAGAGAAGAATGAATCTAAGGTCTGATTTTTGATTTCAGACTTTCTCTCTCCTTTTCATATAGTGTATTCCAAGTCATATTTTCTTCCTCTGGTTTGTAGTTTATAGTTTGCGTTGTACACTCTACACTCTACACTCTACATATTATACAAATAGTATAGATTATGCACACATAATATACTAGTACAACATGTCCTACAAAAGTACAGAGATACATGAGTATGGGGAAACTGTAGGATAAAATACTTGAGACTCTGATTTTTCTCGGGAAAAAGAAGAAAAGAAAATAAAGAAAGGAGAAAGTGAGCACAGTCTTATGGAGGAGAAGAATATTTATGATAAATGGTCACTTAGTGAGCAAACTTATACACTGTACACTATGTACTATACTCATGCAGTAGACGGTAGATATACATTATACATACACCCATTATGTGCTTTGGGGGTCCAACTAACGGAAAGTATCAACTATCAACTATCAACTGATTCTCATTCTTTACCGTCGTCTTGAAGAATTGAAAAATCTATTACATGCATAGTTGTGAAGTTTAGTTAATTCAACTTGTCTACTTTCTGCTTTCTACTTTCTACTTAAGTGCATAGACTTCAAGAGCAAATAGAAAGAGAGCAAATATACTTACATATAATTTCTTCATGTTACATGTAAAACCAATAGATTTCTCTACAGGCGATTCTAAAAATCTATCGCATCCAAGAATCCGCGCCAGAATGGCAGACCGTTCAAGAGAATTTGAAGGAGTATTGAGTATTGAGTAGTGAGTAGAGAGATGAGAGAAAATGTCTGCATACAAATAGTCATAGAAAAAATCTTTTATATTATTATTGTCGTCCCCTCTGACGAATTCAAGGATTTAAAAGGAGAAATAAAAAGGAGAAAAGAGGAGAGGAGAGAAAAACGAAAAGCCATTCAATTTTAACCCTAAGAGAGAAATTCCATCGAAACTTTGTATCCCATGTCGTGAAAATTTCTACAATTGGAAAACCCTTTATACGCTTTTGTGACAAAATTTAAAATAGAGTTCCAAATGGAACGAAATGTAAACAAAATCCGTACAAGCTCAGCCCAAAATTGATCTAGGGTGTGATGAAACACGTTAAAACTAACAAGGCATCTCATCTGATAATTTCATGAGGGATGTGATAAAATACACAAAAGTTTTGGATGCATAAGTGTAAGCTTGATTCATTCCACATTCTACATTCTATACACATACAAATACACATGCAAGTATACCATGCATGTAAGCATTGTTTGTTGAATGTTTGGGACGTCCGGAAAGAGAGAGATAGACATGAATGAATGTAACATAAGAAATGCCAATATATCAAACTATTGGCCTTTGAACATCCACAAATAACTAGTAAAAGCTTTCTTTCTTCTGCCAACACAGACGAGAAGAATGAAAAAAATACCAGAACCAAGAGGAAGAAGAGGGAAAAAAATATTCTCAGTCAGGATCTGAATTTCTCTGAATTCAACTAAAGTCTGGACTTGGATGACTTTTTTTTGGCTTTGGCTTTTCGGCTCAAATCATCTATGTACATTGTACATAAGAAAAACTCAAGGATTTTGCAGTGTTCAGTGTTGAGTGTTGAGCATTGAGTACGGAGTATTGAGTGCCCGACAATAACGATAATAATGGTGGTAGAAGGACAACTTTTCAAGCAGAATGTAGTGTAATGTAATGGTACGTATCTAAAGTAATATAATGCATTTATCGGAGCATCTTTATGCATCAAAATGTGAGGATGCAAATCTCTACGATCGATTTATCTCAACTCTCAACTCTCAACACAAATGTCCATCCATTCATGTTCCACAGTTCCACCTAAAAAGAAGCCTAGAAACTTGACTTGGAAATGAGACAGAATTGATCGAAAAAAACAACTTGAAACTTGAACAGATGATAATGCAAAAAGTGTCACATCCTTTGAAAAGTTTCAAGTTTCAAGGCAAAGCCGTTTCTCTTTCAAATGGGGATGCATGTATCATTTATTATTCTGCCATTTATGTTGTAAGTAAAAACGTTGTTGACCATTTGATTTTGCTTCAAGGAGCAAGCCGTTTTTAGTTACCAATTTCCGATTTCCGATATTCTACAAAATGGGGGTGAAAACAATTTGACAGAAATTAGACGCTGAGGACGAGACTATGGCAAATGAGCAATCCAAAGAAACCATTTAATTTGCAGCAGAAACATAAAAACCCAAAGTCTGACTTGTGAGACTAATATAAAATGAGTCGTCAAAATTCCAAGATTCGAAAGCAGAAAGCAGAAAGCAATGAAGACAAAAAGGGTAATTGGCGGAGAGCTGAGAGACGAATGAGGAAATTGAGGAAAGTCAGTAAGACGCAAGACAATAGTTTTCCCAGAACGACGACTCAACTAATTCTCTCAGTAATGAAGTTGAACTGATCCCTTTTCTATTTTGTGCCATCCGCAGCTCTTCAAAATATCTTTCCATCTCATTTTGTCTCCTTTCCCCTCTTTTTCTCACGCTCAACAACAACAGCCAAAAACTGCTTTCTTATTCTCTTGTATTTTCTATATTCCATGTGCATTTTATATTCTACATGCAGTATAGGTTGAACATTGAGCATTGGGCACTGAGCACAAACGATAAAACTAATTCACGTTTTTTAGTTCTTTCAACTTCCAACTTTCAACCCCCAAACATTTTTACGTCTGAATTTCTACCAGAAGTAGACTGACACTATTCATTGTCCATTGTACATTGTCCATGTGATTAGATTCATCCATAGACCATAGACCATAGCCCACAGTTAGTCTAACAGTCTACACAGCCGTTTGCCTTTCAGTTTGTCTCTCAGTGATGGAAAAAAACTGAAAGTGGAAACTGGAATGGACTAAACTTTGTCTAAAATCCATTAAGAGTTACCATAAAATTGGGAAACGAGTTAATCGCAAGTTAATTGTCTCTGTTATTGTCCTTTACCCTGCTCATCAAACAAAATGAACCAATCTGGACTCTAGACTCTAGACTGAACGGAATAGAGCAGAAAAGAGGTATATTATCCACCTCTACATATGAGACAGGTAGAATGAGAGTTTTACTCATAAGGATTTTGTAATTACACACCTCCTCGGGGAATAATAATGATAGTATTATCAGGTCACAATCAAACCAAAGTATCATATCAACGCCTACGCATCATCATCATCATCATCAGCGATTCAGACAAATTCAGACAAGTCAAAGAGGAAATCAAAGGCTAGTTTTATTCCAGTTGTGAGAATCCATGCCAAACAGATATTCGTTTTCCAATTTAACGTGGCTTTGATAAATTCTGATTTCCACAAAAACATGGTAACAAAAATTTCTTTATTTGCCACTATTTTTCTGGATCGAATATAAATTATAAAGTACAAACAAAATCCAATTTTAGTTTCCAAATTTGTGCATGAAAATGTTTAGCTCAAAGTTCAAAAAATGCTTGAAGTGCGCACTTATAAGGTATAAGCCAACGACAAAAATTCTAGCCTGTTGTAATGTGGAACTAAACACTAAACTTCTTTGAAGACACTACTTTTGAAGATGTATTCAGTAAATGCTTTCGTAAATCTGAAAAAAAGAATTGAATATATAGAACAAAAATAGAATAAACTCAATACTCAAGAATCAAGACTCAAGGAAAAATGTTCCAAATGTGCCACATTGCCTACAAAAGGGGAAGAGACTGGCTTCTGGTTGGATTTGATTTGATTTGATCGAGCATCTGACACCATTCGACATTCGACATTCGATGAACTCTGTTCTCTGTAGTTACCAAGTACCAACTACTGATACCAGCCGTTCCATTCCGGCTTAAAAGAGTTTTTTCTAGCCAAAATAAGGTTCCAAAAGTAAGGATTGTTATCACAGCATCTTTTGTAACTATCTACTTTAGTTTCAGCCTAGATTCTAGATTCTAGACTCTAGATTTTACTACGGACTATAGACATGTGTGCCCCATTTTCAAAGGTTAAATGCAGCTGAAGAAGAGGAAAAAGAAGGAGCCGAAGGAAAAAAGCGTCCATAATGAAGAATAAAAATAGGAAAAGGGACAGGATGGGACACTAACTAACTGGTGTCTGGTGTCCCACTGTACTGTATAATAGTAGCTAGACGGAGATGTGAAAGTAGATAAAAATGAAGGGAATTGTGAATGAGAAGACGATCTTGGAAAATGGAATCACACGTAGTATAAACTCTAGTCTCCAGTCTAAAGTTTCTAGACTCTAGACTCTAGACTCTAGACTGTTGATTCTACACATCCCATATGATATGCCCCATACCCCATACACTATATCCACGTTACATAGCATTAACAAGTAAGCGGGAGCGGAGTAACCCTAACTACTAACTACTAACTTGAATAAGGTATAAAGTCAACTCCTGAAACCTAATTCTGCAAAGACCCGATCTGACCAGAGAAAGGGGAATGAGATTTGAGCAAGATGGAGAAAAGAGATACCTAGAAAATAGCCACATCCCGAATCCAGAATCCAGAATCTAGAATCTAGAATCCAGAGGATGAAAGAAAGAAAGACAGTGAGAAAGGCTATTGAAACTTTCAAACGAGATAGGGATACTGTAACCGAAAACCCAGGAAAATCTCCACTCTCAACCCGATTAGTCCTTATTCCTTATTACATGATGTGATGTTTGGTCTAGCTTGACTTTTCTTGACTGGAATTGAATGGAGATTGGACGAGTTTGAGATTTTGCGAATGAGAACTTTCCAGCACCTACACAAATACATTACACATCCATTTCATCCTATCTTCTATAGATGCTCCAGCTCACTGAATTTGGTGAAAGTAGTTGTAGTACCTTCAATGGACGATTGCAGTGTACAATGTACAGTATATAGTATAGAGTGTACACTGTACAGTCTCATGCACCAATTCACCAATCCGACGTCTCCGCATACTGCATACATGCTTGTGACTTGTGACCTCATCAGAACTGAATCACATACAAAATACGAATACAAATATGCTCAAAAATATAGGGAATGATCACAAGCTCTTTGTCGTGTTCTACTTTACCATTTGCTCATCCGATTCCTCATTTTATCCTTTTCTTTTATCCATTTTTGTGGCTTTCGGCTTGTGGCAAAGGTTATTTGATATTTCCTATTTACTGAAAAATACGCAAGTATATGCATTGACTTACCGGATAATACCGGATCCAGAATCATGAGACGTAAAAGACTTTGACTTTTTTTACATAAAATAAGACGACCTAGGAATCTACAAGTTTGTGCATGTGTGTGTAAAGTCTGATGAGTCTGATGAGACTAATTAATTAAAATTCATAAATTCAATCAGAAACTGGAAATTTGAAAACAATGTTGTTTCCCTGATAATTTCAACACTCTGCAATTCAAAATTAAAGCATTACAGTTAGCACGAACTAGTATCACAGATTACATGTACAGGAATTTTCATCGAAACAATTAAAACATATTGTCTATTGTTGGTGTAATTTGTAGTGCGTAATGTTTAACTTGAGCATTGAGGATTGAGGATTGGGACCTGACTTGTGAGCACATACTGTATAATATTTACTTGTGAAAATGTGTACTAAGGATGAAACTTTGTGGTGAAAACAACATGGAGCATGGGGCTAGGAAATAACACATAAAATGCCTCTTTAAATGATGCCATTACCATTTTACTCAGGAATCCGCGTCATGTCAGGACATGTGCATAGTTTTCCATTTCCCATTTTCCATGCATGACGATTACAATGTTCATATGTAATCCACACCACCGTGCATTACCAAGTCAAAGGTTATGGTTGAGCATCGAAGAACAAAAGAACAAAAGCAGTAAACATGAAAATCCGGATCCAGATCCAGTTTCGGATGTCCATATTAATGCCGGTGGTTAGATATTATACATGAGATGCCTATTTGAGCCAGCTTAACTTGAAACTCGAAACTTGAAACCCATGAAAGATAAATATTTCTACCTTTTCATTTGTCCTTTATGCGTGCTTCAGACTTGATACCGCAGCCTACAAATATGGATGTGAACTGTTTACTCATACGAGCATCTCTAAATCATCGTCTAAAGTTTAGACAATGTAGGTGCATTTACTACGTTTCAAGATATTTCCACTCTGCAAACACGAACAAAATATTTATTCATATGACATTCCATACCTTTTGTAATATTAATGCATTAGGTAAACATGGAAATCAGGCGCCTACCATACTCACACACATGTATGTGTGCAGCTTAAAGGTAGTTGCAATAAATGGATATGAATTTGGTTGATATTCTGTGCAGTTCTATCTACAGTCTAAATTCTGCAGTCTACATGTTCTGTATTTGTGTACTGTCGACTTTCTGATTTCTAATTCTGATTCCTTTCACTTTATGGTTCATTTTCATACCAGGAAAAACCACAAAGCCGTTCATGTTTTCATGTTTAGTGTTTAGCCTTTAATGTTTTGTTTGTTGAAATTTCAGCCTACTCCTTGAGGCTGGAGGCTTAGAATTCTGCATAAAATCACTACCCACTACTTATCCACACGATACACAACACGCACTCTCAATTCTGAAGCATCAAGAGAAAACTTTCACCATAACATCAACACAATACTCTATGAAACTATGAAAAGGGGGCGAAAACTTTGGTTGAGCTGTGAGCTGTTCTTAACTTTCCAACACTGGATTAATAAAAGTTCTTGATTGAGTCATAACTAGCCGTATTACGAATAACTACTGTTTGTACTTGTACTGGGACCGGCGACAACACGGTGAAACGATGCAAAAATCTAAAGATATGTGAAAGACCATTCAGAAGAATGTATTGAGCGTCGAGTGTCAAGTGTCACATGGAACCGAAATTTTCTGAATTTGTTTTTTGAGATTTGAGACCAAGTGACTGGTTAAACAAGTAATGTGAAAAAAATCACAGATGTGGTCAGTTCAACTCTTAAAACAGGATGAACATAAATTATACAGCTAATGTTCATATGTACTGTGTAAACACACTTAATTTGGTCCAGGATCTTCCAAAGAACTAAGATTTTTTAATAGTCAAAATTCACAGCCCATTTTCATTTCAGGTTTTCTTTTCTAAAATGCCCGTTCTTTACATGTAATATGGTTATTCGTAATTCATGTATGTTGCCTTACAACAAAAAAAGTTCAAGTAATATTATAAGACAAAACAGAATTCAAAAAATTTTTATTCAAGCTTTCGGTAGAAACTTCTACCTTCCTCAGGAGAAAAAAAGTTCAATTGCATGCTAGTGTACTTCCCTCTCAATTCGTGGACTTTAGCATTTCTATCCCTTGTCCAAGTCATGTACTCAAATTTCGGAAACGCACAGTAAATCCTAGCATAATATTCCGTTCCCAGAGTCTGAAGCATTTCAATCATCAAATTCAAAAAGTGTGGTTTTGTTTTGGTGCAGCTAGTAAATGAGGATAAAATAACTGCAACGGCAAAGCAATAGAAATAAACATTCATCCACTCCAAAATCACACATTTCTCGAATTCCAGAATTATAGTGTCAGCTGTGAACAAGGTACATTCTATTTACTACGATCTGCATTTGCCTTTATGTATTCGTATTTCATGTGTTTCATACTATGGATTTTCAATCCAATCAAGTATACAGTAAATCCAATGTTTCTTTCCATTGCCTTTCGTTTCGTTTCATCTCATCTCATCTATTCCAATGTGCCCTTTCCAATTTTCAAAATCCGATTCCGAATCCAGAAATATCTTGAAACTCCAAACCTTAAACTCCTTTCTCCTTATTTTCCTACACAACTATAACATAAATACAACTCAAAACTCAAATGTATATTTATGTTACATTTATTTAGTCGGCCTTAGCGTTTATACGATTGCTGTACATTTGTTTGTGCTCAAGTACGGTGTAAAACATAGAATATGATATGGCATAATGATTTGATATCGTATAAACCAAGTTGTGTACATGATTGTACATTGTACGTTGCACGTGATTTCGATACGTCCATTGGCCATTGAGTTCGCGGTGGCGATGGACGAATCATGCATCATTATTATCTATACCTATATCTATATCTATATCTATATCTGTATAACGTGTTTAGTGTATACATATAGGTAGGTATTATTTTCAGAAACCGAAATGCCTTGTTATAATACTAATAATTTCATACATGTCTAGATCAAAATAAGTACATCTATATACTGTATACCACATGAAAGTTATCTGTATACAGCCTACATGGAGTATAGAGTATGGACAATGAAACTTTATCTGAATGCCTTCAGTACACCTATATGCAATGTAAAATGTACAATGTACATGGGTGATATTATTTGGAATAAAAACATATCACATATAACATGAAGCATAGCATATATGGCAGGATAGATGGATGAATGAATGGAGCACATTGGCATTGCAATGGAAATCATTAAAGAAGATGTGTTGGTAGTTGGTAGTATTATGTCTACTATTATAACGCCTAGAGAGAAGAACCGGGCATAAAAGGTAATGGCGATGGTTAGCCTGTTAGATATGTTCACTGTTCATGTTCCCATTCATGTTCATGTTCATGAAAAGCCAAGTGAGCAAATTCCTATTTAGTGAAAACATTGTCTCTATCTTCAAAATTTCCCTGGAGCAGACAATTCTCATATACTCATAATACTACTGCAATTCCCATTCATTCCTACACTTGATAATCTACACGCTTCTCCTATTTGATCGGTTATACGCTATATGTGTATGCAGATGTATAACGTATAAAAGTCCAAGGGTCTTCAATGTTCAGTAATCAGTGTTCACTGCTCATACACAATGAAAAGACTTTGTCCAGGCCCCATCATCTTCATCCTCATATTCGTACTCCTACTAGCTTGTCATTGGGCTTGTAATGTGACACCTCTGTCCTTTTCTCGTTTTATCACAGTTCATGCTCATGTTCATTGTTCATTTTTTGCTGTTCACACTGCTCGGTTCCACAAAAGGAGAAAAGTCGTGTCTCCACCTCCACTTTCACTGAGCATTGTTATGTCTTTTATATATCATACATATATGTATGAATCTACGTATTCCAGTGACGAGTCAAAAGTCAAAAGCATGTTTTCCATTTATGACGAATATTGTAGTATGTAGTATGGAGTATGGTACATGCATGATACTAAATGTGGATAATGTAAAATAAAGAATATGGCCACGTGCACATGAAAATGAACATGAACATCACAAGTACGAACAACGTACTAGCTACTTCATGCCTTTAGAGGCACCAAGATGCTGATGCGGATTTTGGCATATAGATTCTATACTACATACTCTACAATCTATACTCGACATTAACAAGAATGCACACATATACGAATAGTGGATAGGTGTAGATTTCCTGTTGATGATCATGTTCCTTGCGATTCTCAAGGCTTGAAGACTGAAAGACATGAGGACTTGAAAAGTCAAGAATCAAGAATCAAGAGTCACGAGTCGACACTGGAGAGATAACAGTAACCGTAATAGTAA
Source organism: Sminthurinus aureus (assembly GCA_034698265.1). Classification (NCBI taxonomy): domain Eukaryota; kingdom Metazoa; phylum Arthropoda; class Collembola; order Symphypleona; family Katiannidae; genus Sminthurinus; species Sminthurinus aureus. The sequence goes on from JAQGBH010000750.1 coordinate 37,134, forward strand.
TAGTAATGAAGGGGATGATGATGATTATGGGAAAGTAAATAGGCTACTTAAATTCAAACCCTACGTATATGCATTGGAAACGGTACATGTAAGTTTAAAGTATAAAGTATAAGTGAAGCTACGCTACGAATTACGGATAGAGCGAGTAACATGGCCTTAAAAGCTGCTTATGATTGCTACGAGCACTTTACATTGTCCTGCACACCTCGCCCGTCATTATCATCCAATAACTCGCTTACGTGGTCACAGTCTGCAGTATAAAATCTAAAGTGTAAAGTTGAAAGGGTAAAAGTAGGTTATGAATACCCACTGAACACTGAACACATATCCATCGTATCTACCATACACCATACACATTGAGGTTTTATCGTAAATTAAGGCGACGGTATGATCAGTACTTGAGCAAAAAATGCCTGGAGAAAGGACCTCAAGAGTGCCTCAACTTTGGATTTGTAATTGGCCTAGTAATTCGTACATGCTCCATACTCTATGGGATGGACAAATTATGGACCACATTTAACAACTATCTAGGTCACAAGAATGTTACTGTAAGTTGTTAAGTCTTTGAGACCATTTCCGTAAATCTAAACTCCGAATTTCTAAGTCCGATAACTCTATCAGATACCTATGACGTAGGTCAGTTAATAAGAAACGTAAATGCAACATATTATTATTATTATTGACTCACCTTGTTGTTGTCTAGAGAAAAATGAGAGTTGATACGAGCAGTTACAATTTAAACGACATTACTGCCAAAATTTAAAGCAAATATAATATTCTTGCTTGGACTGTTTCTGAATGACAATGACATTGACATTGGAATTGATGGAAGGAGCCAAAGTCAAAGTTGTGAACCTACCTAACAGTAGCAGTGTTGTGTTGCGTAGTGCTGTCTTGTGACATCAAGCTGAATTCAGTTTTAGTTTAGCTCTTTATTATTACACATTGAGCTGTATTACGTAAACTGTAAACTTAATGGAAATTGATGATAGTCTTCTCCTTTCGGCTTGAAACTGAAAAACAATATGGCACTCTATTTACCGTCTTTCCCTCTTTTAACTCTGGTCCTGAGTTCCTGGAGCACGATTTTGAGGATTTATGACTTTATGCTTGTTCCCTCCCCTCAACAGTATTATAGGTAGATAGCATAAGTAGAGAAGGCATAAACCTTCTGATTTTTATATACCAAAAGACGAAATAAGAGATGAGAGACGAGAAAAGAAAGGATACCCAGAGACAGGAAATGGAGATAGAAAATAGACGTAGAATATACATAAAAAGTCGTTTAGTTTCCATGCTTTTTCTTCTCCTGCTCCTTCTTTTACTGGGTTTTAGATTCAGTCCATCTTTGAATTTTTTCTGCACTCGATATTCAATGCAAACTGAAAACTGAACATAGAAACAGAGATCACATCACCAATCTACAGAAATCTGCAAAATGTACAATGTAAAAACTGTAAAAGCGCGTAATACAAATACCTTTGTACTACATATTTTTTGCTAGTAATACAAAATACAAAATGCAAAATATCAAGAGAATAAGGAGTAATAAAAATTTCCTTGCTGAATTCCTTATTCTTTCTTGAATGACACTGTAAAGTCAGAATAAGGACAGGCGATGGTACTTGTGACTTGTACTAGTAAATATTGTTTATTTTATAGACTGGAAAATTTTACAAGGTCGTCATTTTTTTTCCTTCTCTTTTCTCTCTGTGTCTGTCTCTCGTTCTCTTTCTCTCTTTCTTTGAGTTTTCTATGCCGACTCATAAATAAATTGTAAACTGCAAAAAATCTGCAGGCTGTTGTTTTCAAAAAAAGGAAGAGGAAGGGAAGAGAAGAGGAAACAACATAATTTATACTTGGTACTTGGCATAAAATTTTTACAGTCTTCCGATATTCAATCTTGAAGCCATCTCAGTATTTTTACTTGTATGTTGTATGCATGTACGTTTTCTTTTCTTTTGCAGTTTCGTCCTCTCTCTGCCTCGTTCAAACTCCATCTCCTGCTTTTAAATGTATTGGCTATTGATATTGCTATTTCACCCATATGCTCACACACATCACATGCAAGTTACATGGTGTATGGTGTATAGTGTAGTACTTCATGGTGACGAATGACTGAACACAAAGTGGAAGAAAACAGGACACATTAGAAATATTAACTGCCAATATTCACACAAGTACATACATACAAAACTACATGCAGTATATGGAGTATCGAGTATAGAGTATCGAGTGTAGAGTGTAGCGTGTGTTTAATAGTTACGATACAAAAAAGTTCCATACAGGAGAAGATCAATCATACTCCATGCTCCATGCTCCATGCTCCATAGCCAATACATAACGTACACAGTATTGTTTCATACTGTTGCAAGTTGTACTATCGATATTTTACACACTATTTATACGTGTAGGATGGAGCATGGAGAATGGAGAATCTGGAATCGTAATGTGGAACCGGCATGAATCTTTCTTTTTTAGTACCATGTACTTTTCTCCGTGAAAACTCTAGGGACAAATTCCGATATGAATAAAACAAGAAGAAAGAAAGAGTGAAGGAGTGAGTGAGTGAAACAAGAGAAATTGGGCGAATACGTGAAGGAAGTACAGAAGTTTGAAAACTTCCTCCTACTAAGTAGAAAAGAGAGAAGAGAGAGAGAAACAAGGAAAAATAGAGAGAGAGAAAGTGAAAAAGTAAAAGGGTGAAAATTCAGAGTACATATGGGAATTGGAGATTGTGTCCACTATTCTATATTATAAGAGTTATTCACTGTGAGAGAAATGACAAGTGGCAGTGTATCTAATAGCCTACACACAATAATAAATCCATAGTTAATGGCTGGATAATTTGACCTTTCATCATTTATCGTGTGGTTTCCATTCTCCACAATTCTTTTCACATTTCACAACACACCACCATGCTTCATGAAAAAACGCACAATATATCTGTGGCCTATACAGTACACTGTAAAGTGTACAATGTACAAAGTACATGCATTAAAAAGTAGTAACAGTCTAGACTCTAGACTCTCGACTCTAGACTTTAGAGCCTAGAATCTAGAATCTAGAATCTACCAGACAGATTTGTCACTGTACTTTGTACTCTGTTCATGTGGAGACTAGAAAAAAAATAAAATAAAAAATAACAGATACAACACATCATCCAGCTTACATACATACAAATTACACACATGTACAGAAAATGTGACACAGGAGCAATTTTATGAATTTACACTCAGATTTTCAATTCAATTTATTGGTGGTTCTCAAATAAGTAACCTCAAAACTCATAATTCTATTTCCAAATCCAAACTACAGTACATACTACAGTACATACCACATACTACAAGCAGAATGCAGAATTTTATGATGTGGTATTTGTAATTTCTGCCTTTAGTTCTATAATTATGTCGAGGGAGAAAAAACACATTTTGTCATTCATTGATGAGCTGGTGAGAAAAAAGAGGATAATAACGAGAAAATGCACTGGAAACTGAAAACTGAGCTTTCACAGCTTTATCTTTTATTCTTTTCTCAAGCCAAATTCCCCATGGTTTTGTCTTATTGTCTACCTCGTCCTTTTGTCTTTTGTCTTTTTCTTAAAATAAGCATAGATTGACCGACGACATCGTCTGTTCCATTTCTCAGAGACGGTAAATGTAAACGAAAAGGAAAAGGAAAAGGAGGAAGCAGAAGAAAATGAGGACGGAACAAGTTCAAATTCGTCACGTTTTTACGAGCCACGTTAAGAGTGCGTAAAACTGTAAAATGTTATTGCCAATATGTACGAAAAAAGAGACAGAGAGAGAGAGAGTGAAAAACAGATTTCCTATTGAAAAAACGTCAATGTCTAAATACTACATACCGTCGGGTGTACATGAACATTGGTAGTTGGTAGTTGGTAATTGGTAATGAACTAGGAAATGAAGATTAAAAGAGGGAGACGGAAAATGTGTTTCCCCATTTTGATTTCCTTCCAATTTCTCCAGTAACGGTAAAAGTTTCAATATGTATGTTTATTGCTTGTGTCTTGTGTCTGGTGTGCATTCGTTTTTGGGGTAGGTTTCCTCCCGTGATATATAAATCTTGAGAATGAAACAGAATGAAACTGCATGCATCTGCTATCTACCTTCTTCTTCTACCTTGTACAACCTTGAAATTTATACTCTGTGTGAGACACGGAAATTTTAGAACTTTAAAATGAACCCATAGAAGATAGGAGATAGAATATAGATTCTTAAATGAATGTGATATTAGATAGTTGGATTCCCAACATTCTGACATTTTTAACATGGAAAAGTTTTAGGATTCGATATTCGACAACCGACTGAATCTACGGACATTTATCTTGTGTCTTGTGATATCAAACTTTATGGTTAATGGTTACTTTCACCTTTCTACTCAAGTTTCTATGCCTCCAAAATCCAAGTATTAAAGAGACCAAATGCAATGTTGATGACTCTATGACCATGACCATTACTTTATCACGATGCAGTAGGTAAGTACATGGGTAATGTCGAATGTGTAATGTCTAATGTGTTTAAAAACAGTGGTAGATGGAGGAAGTATTATCAAAGTGTTTCCAGAATAGACACATGTAAAATGTAGAATCTAGAATGTAGAATCTAGAATCTAGAATGGAGAGTCGTAATGAGTCTTTTATGAGCACTCAATGTCACCAAAGGAAATGAGGAAAACAGCTATAAACGACTCATCATCCACAACGTAAAGGTTTGCCAACACTTTCTATTCTGTATTCTGCCGCACTTGTACTTGTAATCTTACTTGTACTACAAGGAACATCATAAACTTTTCCTTCCTCTCAACTCTTCTTACTTGTTACCATATATTATGTATTATGTATTAGACAAAGCAGAACAGGAGATTCATGTCATCTATAAATGTAGGATGTCTGTAGAATGTAGGAGTGTGAGTTTTAATGCAATGTCAATGGCATGCCTCATGTACATTACACACACACTTGCTTAAATGTATGTACATGTGTATTTCGGCAAAGTTGGTGTCATCTGTTTTTTCCTCATCACTCTTTCCCTTCCTTCCTTATTTCCTTGCCTGTGCATAAAATGTAATGACTGCCTCATTATTTGAGGTGCATTTCATGCATTCACATGTGGGGTCGTTGGTCGTTGGTCGTAAATAAGCCAATTTAGTGCGGTCTACCACGACTATATTCCAAACTCCAAACTTCAAACAATCTTTAATTAGCTTCTACAAAGAGCCTACAAAGAAATCCAGCAAAAGAAAACAGGATGAGACGTTCATGTTTACTAAGAAAAAAGATAAACATTTATAGGAAAACATGGATCAAACTTAGATTAAAATATCTATTTACAGGATACAGTGTAAAGGATGTGATTTTTCCATGCGTGAGACTCAGTTTATTCAACCATAGACCATCATCAAAGTTTACAAGCAGAATGAGCAACGAGTAAAAATAAAAGTACAAAAACATCATACGCATCATTTAGACTTTAGATTTTAGACAGATCAAAAGCCTTATTTTGTGCACAAATTTCAAGTTCTTTTATTAGCATGTGTGCAGTATGTAATATTATCGTTTTGAAGTGGAGGAACAGTTGTAAACATCATGTACTTTAAATTTCCTACCTAATTACACTTCAGAGCCATGGTAAACATGTGGATGATGTTGTGTTATGTTTTGTTAAACCAGAGTATAAAGACCAAAGTACAAAGTACAAAGTAGACATACAGTAGTTTAGCATGCTTAAAGATGGAATGCAAAATCTATGCCCGTGCATTCTAAATTCTACATGATGCATAATATATCGGTAAATGGTTAATGGTAAATGATAAGTGCATTCTATATTCTACATTCTAAATTCTGATAATGAGCTGCAGGCCACAAATCCTTGTTCAAATATTTGTCTCAATGTTCTCTTCAAGTTGAACTTACT
>JAQGBH010000751.1:0-43066 GCA_034698265.1 Sminthurinus aureus
TTACAAGAAGCAGTTACTCATTTTCAACGGGGAAATTTCCATTCCATTTTCATTTCTCATTTATCGAACTGAAAATGGGGAACCACAGAGAAACAAAACAAACGTGGTTGTGAAAAAAGTGAAAAATGATTCGCCGACTTGGACAAGGATTTGTGCTGAATTTTGATGAGAATTACAATAGGAAAATCCTATTACCATTAGCACATCATTATCATCATTAATTATATGCTGTGGAATGTGTCCGTTTCTACATCTATATTTACATTTGAATCTGTCCGTGTATCCAAGTGGACGCCAAATCGATGTCTGTGTCCAGTTTGGTATATGATGTAACTGTTTGTTTGTTTGTTTGGTTTTGTGTGGTGGGAAAAGTAAAATGAAAATGAAGGAGGCTTCGTTATCTTTGCCCATGGAAACAGAAGGTAGAAATTATGGTGTGAAAACCATTTCCCCACAAAATACAACATAATAATCAATCATAAATCATTCGCACTCCTCCAACTCAGCTCCACCATCACAAACAAACAACGTAAATAACAAAAGCAACCCCGAGCAGTTAACATTCCAAACCCAACTATCAACTATCAACTACAATTTCAAATATAATTCTAATAATTCCAATTCCCGCGGATCATCTTAATCTCAATCTGCAGCTGAAAACGGAACAAGAGAAGAAGGAAATGGAAAGGAGAAAAAATCAAAATGATTTGTAGGGAAAATGGAGAGGTTTTCATCTCCCTCCACCGAAAAAATCCCGGCATTTTATTGTTATTCCACCTTCCGCATCAGCATCATCATCATCATCTCTCAACTTCAATCCATCCTCCGTTATGATAAAATGTGGAGTTGATTAATGAAAAATAAAAAGTGAACATGTTGAGGATGACTAAATTATCTACAATCGGAATTAAAAATGTTTCTACAGTCTACAATCTACAGTCTGCAACTGGCTAACAATAAAGTTCAAAGTGGAAAGCAACAATTGAAAATGGCTGCGTAATAAAAAGTTGGAATTGGAAATCTAAGGAATATCATCAACCCCCAATTTTTTGGGAAAATTCCGACGACTCGAAACTCAAAACTCGGGTATCAAGTAAATCGAGACTACTGTTTTTCCCATGTCAGTGTTTGTGTTTGTGTTTGTGTTTGAGCTCTACAAATAAGTGTACTTTATTGGATAAATTGGACTAAAATGTACAATTGAAAAATGAGGATGGTTGTAGTTGTCATTGTCTAAAATATCAATATCCGTAATAGGAAAAATGTGTAAACAAGAGAAAGGAAACAGAAAGTGAATTAAAATGATCATGATGATTTAATGAAATGGATGAAATTTTTATTATTTCGTGAGTAAGTAATAACTTGTCCTCTTTCCACATGCAAATAGAACAAGAACAAGAAAAAACGGAAAGGAACGGGGAAACTACGTGTGCGGTGTAGTGTGGTGTGGTTTGGTGTGTGCGTGAATCGGTATGTAAAGTATCAGTATATGAGTACACGTAGCTTCCCAGTCCCAATTCCAATCCCATTCAAGTTGGAGAAAAATTATAAATATTTAATGCCGAAATGTGCAACTACTGCTACTGCTACAGATATTTCCACTCGGACTCCAACTTTGACTTGTTGGGAAAATGTGGATTAAATTGAACTATAAATTTTCCAATACAATTTTCTGGATTCTTGATTCCAGTCCGATATTCATCAAAGTGTTTTCACTCAATCATCAATACTCGGAAATAAAATGACTAGCCAATATCAATAATATGAATAATGTGTACAGTAGGGAAAATAAAAGGAAAAAATGCTAGTAATTTTATTAAATATTATTATGTGGCGGTACAAAATGGTTGGAAAATTGTTAGTGGAATTCGGGGGAAAAGTACAGGGATAAATAAACCTGCTCTTTTTACATGGATAATTTTGACGAATAACAAAACAAGAAAATAACACAAATCCATAAATAAATAAATAAATACATATTGCTAGTCAAATTTATTCCTTTATTTATACACATAAAATATAATTCATTCTCGATTCTCGATTCTAAATTCTAAATATTGCGTATTCCGTATTTATCCAAAATACTGAGTGAAAATGCCGAGTGGAAAGGGTAAAAAGAGTGTGCAGATGATGCCGGCGGAACAATACAGTGACACGAGTCCAAATTTGTCCACGTATAATATTGACGTGGACGTCATGTCCGTTCCAGGTCAAGGACATGGTCAAGGTCAAGGGGGTAGTGTGAGTGGTGCTTCGCCCTCGCCCATCCCCACGCCCACCAACATGCTCCCCACCTCCGCCTCCTCCACATCCATGTCCACGTCCAAAAAAAAGAAGAAAAAGAACAAAGGGGAAAAAGTACCCCGAGACTTTAGATCCTTTTTTATGCCATTTTTTAAGAGATTTTGGACGAGATTGGGCGAGGGCGATGTCAAGGAAACGCTTCATCCCAGTCTCTACGGAAAACCTGTTATGGAAGTGGATCCCTTCGTTTTCGATGATGTAAGAACCAATTTTATTTCTTTCCTGTTTTTATTTACATAGGCTCCCTTGAAAAATCTCAAAAATACAGACATAAAAATTATTAAAATTGATGCAATCTTTTAAATCTAGAGTCTCTTCTAAAAATATTCAAATTCAAATTCAAATTCCCTCCTAAATTAAAGTCATGTTCATTCATGTTCATAACTATACAACATTTCTTTACAGGAACACGGAAAGAAATAGGCGTAATGCATAGTTGCATAGTGATCATATCAAAAAGGTTACTCCGTAAATTTCCTCTTGTCTTTTGTGCAAAAATACATGTAGAATCCTTGTAGAATGACAAATGACTTTGCCTTATTTTCTCTGTCTAGTAAATGGTAAATGGGTATCTGTTGTGTATTGTGTAGTCTGTTGCTTTTGCTTTCCCTTTGTCTGGCTGTTAAATTGAAAGTCGCAGCAACTCGCTTAATGATTCAGACGCTCTAAAAAGGAAAAATGAGGTTAAAAAGAGAGAAATGGGATAAAATGAAAAGGAGAAGAAAATAAACTAGACAACTAATTCAATTTACATCCAAGGTCTTTTTACTTTTCTTGGTCGTTTTCCTTGTCCTTCTAGTTTCTAGTTGTCTTGTTGGTCTTTGCCTTCATCTTGTTCCGTTTTACCTCCAGATAACGACGAGACCGGGACCCAGACTGGGCTGGAAAATTCATATCTTGAATGTACATTGTACATTGTACAATGTACATCCTGTATAAAGTATAAAGAATAAAGAATAAATAGTGAGCGAGAGATAGAGATAGAGGAGAACAAAAGAGGAAAGAGAGGACGACTACGACTACGAATACGGCTGAAAAATGTAGACGGAGCAGCCAGAGCTAACTCACCTCAACTAATTATATATATAAACGAGGCTAATAGAAAACATAAGGATAGTTGTTCCTCTCTTGTTTATTCCGATACAACTTGTCTCGGTTCTTTTCCACATTGTTTTATGCATCTAGATTCTACATTCTACACTCTACATCCTAGATTCTAGATTCTAAATGCGACTAGACAAAATACGGTTGACGACTGGAAACTGGAAACTGGAGGCACCAGGAACTTTATAGTATAAAATATTCCCCGTGTCCCTATTGTCTCTTTTTTTCTCTACCTTTTGCAACGTTGGGTTTCTGTTAGCACTGGAGTTTGGAGTTTGGAGTTTGGAGTTTGGAGTTGGTCTGTGAGAGTCGTTTCAGATTTTTACGGAAGCTTTAAGTGCAGCGGTATTTAAAAGGAGAGGCTTTTCTCTCTCTCTCTCTCTTTATGTTTGGGTGTCTCCTTTCCTTCCATCTCTACACTTTAAATACTTGAATAGGTAAAGACGGTATGAAAAAATAAGAGGGGACTCGAAGCTCCAAACTCCAAACTCAAAACTCAAAACTTACAAGGAAAGAAAGAGAAGCTACTCCAAATTCCAAACTCCAAACTCTAAACAGAAAAAGCACTAAAAATCCAGACCCCAGCAGAAGAGAAGAGACAGGAGAATAAAAATTGTGGGGCAAGAATGTCTTGTACCTGCATTTGTTGATTTTTTACCTTGGCCTTGTTTTTCCTTCTCCTTTCTTCCTCTCTGCTGTTTCGTGTTTGGCCTGGGCTATTTGTATTTTCTATTGTCATCCATTTTGATGCAGTTTTTCCACTGGTTATTTTTTTCTCCTTTCTCCTTTCTTCAATCACATGCACAAAATTGCTTGGACGGGCTCAAATTAAATAGAAATAGATACACGGACTCTTATTTGTCTCTTTCTACATGTGAAATGCCCTGTATGTTTCACATTGATGTCTTTAGACTGCAGAATGTAGAATGTAGAAAGGACAAAACAATCTGTCTGTGTGTGTGAGTGTGAGTCAAGGAGGGAGAAAGTAGAAAGTAGAAAGGAGAAAGCAGCCGACTGCACTGTAGTTTGTGGATTGCAAAATGAAAAGTGTGGTGTGTATAATGTATAATGTGAAAAGAGAGTGGAGAGTGGAGAGTGAGTAGTGAGTAGTGAGTAGCGAGTAGTGAGTAGTGAGTATCCTTGAGGGTTATTGATCCAAAAAATCTCCCTCTGTCTCATTTTATTCCTTCCTATTTATACTAATAGCTTATTCTCTCCAGTCTACAGTCTAAAGCCTACAGCCTACACTCTACACTGTACATTCTACATTGTCGACAACTGCAAGAACGGAAAGAACAAGAATGAGAATACGAATGCGAATGCGAAAGCGAATACAACTAAAAGAAGAGTAACAAGAGGAATCTAAAGCCTTTTTGGCATTCCATGTTTTCTTTTTCTCTTTATTTCCTTCGTCTTCTCCTCCTTCTCTTTCTTGTTCTAGTTCTAGTTCTAGTGGTGATGCTTCTTCTTGCTCCTCTTCTTTGCTTCTTCATTTGGGCGAAGAGTTGAGAATTGAGAATTGAGAGTGAAAGAGAATAGAGAGAGAGAGAGAGAAAGTACTCGCAGAGTCTTATTCTTATTCCACTGCAAAAAAATCTTGAGAAGACATGAGAAGAAAAACCTAAGTACATGAACAAGTATGAGTTTGAGTTTTGAGTGCGAGTACGAGTTTTGAGTATGACTAAAGTAGAATGGAATATAATAGAAAAGAAATGGAATATAAGAACAAGATATGTATCTCTGTTTGGGTTTGAGTTTGTAAAAAGCAAGGCCATCTCTTTCACTTGTGTCTCTATTTATCCTACTTGTAATACACTTTGTACTTTCTACAATGAGTTTCTCAGCGTCAATATATCTTGTCCATAAATGTAGTATCAAGGGAAGATGTGTAATGTGTAATGTGTAATGTGTAGTGTGTAGGATATCAACTCGGCTACAAACTACACTACACTCCTCTACATACACTCTACACTCCACTACATGTCCAATCTACTCAGCTACTTATCTTTCTCCCTCTTCCATTTTTTACACTACCTAAAACTCATTCTCCTCTACATTTGCTTTAAAAAGTAGGATTCTAGTTTCTAGTTTCTAGTTTCTACATTCCAGATTCTGCAATTCCACTCCACTCCATTCGAGTACATTACATAGCGGTGCAGTGCAGTGTAACTGAAGTGTGTGTGTGTGTGGTGTCTAATAAAGTGAGTTTGTATGTTGTATGTCTTTTGAATTCAGCCGTCTCTGTCTCTGTCTCTGGATGTGAATGTGTATGTGCTTTGATATAGATCTTCATGACATTATTTTATTAGGGTTTCTAACGAAATAGAAAAGAAAGCAGAATGAGAATGAGATGGAGAAAGCAGAGAAAGTACACAGTTCTAGTCCCTATTTACCACATTCACTCACTAATATAAATATAAATATAAATATAAACATAAATATGTGCATCAAGTCTCTTGCAGATAGTAATACATCTTGTACAAAAATTCAAACAGGGACATAGACGTCCTCTACTTTCCCTTCTACTTTTCTCTCTCAATTTCCTCACTGCCTACAGATTCTAGAATCTAGAATCTAGATACGTGCACATTTGTTTGGATTTTTTATACAGTCCAGTTTCAGCTCCAGTTCTCACCATTTCCGTCAACGTACAATGTACAATGTACAGTGTACATGTTTACTTGTCTGCTGTCTGCTGTCTGCTGGTTGTTGTCTGTTTTGTGTTTTAAGTTGTAGCTTGTATGTAAAAAGCGGAAGGAGAGCATCTTTTTTCAAGAATAACGACTTTTTTTATCTAGACTACAGACTACATACTACATAGAGACAGAGGCAGAGACAGAGAAAAGGACAGAAGGAGCTAGTTGTCGAAAGGAAGGAGAGAGAGCATATGTAGATTAGTTTCCAGATTCCACACAGAGATAGAGAGAAAGAAGAGGAGGAAATGACTCTGGCTCTAGCTCTGATTCTAATTCTGACTCTGACTCTGGGTTCTGGGTTCTGGGTTCTGGGTCTGGCTGAATTGAATGAATACAGGAACAAACTGCAAAAACTGTGCATATTTAAAAATTGAATATTTTTATACGCTAAACTGAATACTTGATACTGGATGCATATCAAACTCCAACTCCAACTCAAAGCGGATCCGGATCTCAGTCCGTAGTCCGTACACGGAGAAAGTAGTGAAAAGGGAAAATAGGCTATCAATTTCTCGTCCAACGATCCATCAAAAGAGGAGCCAGAGATCCCATGTGGTATGATCCTTGGTCCTCTCCCTAATTTACCAACAGTACTGCCAATACCACTACACTGCACCGAACCGAACTGAACTGCACCCGACTGATTAGCTGTTATTATTAGCCCTGGAATTTGTAATAGTTTAGTTGGCAGTATTAAATAGGGATATTTAGTAGTCCTCGATTATTTAATACGTAATTCTACCTCCAACCTCCAACCTCCAACCAAGGATTGCATTACGCCTAACGCTAAGCCCAATGTGCAGAATGCACAGTTCTCCTTCTCTCTCTTCTCTCTTCTCTCTATTAATTCCCACTCAGGTTCAGATTTGGTTCGAGTTTTGGAATCTGGAATCTGGAATCAAAATCAGATTGAGCCTCCCCAGTCACTGGGCTTTTGGATCTCGGCTCCAGTCTCCAGACTCCAGGCTCATTATAAAGTGCTTATCAGTTCCCACTCTGCTTTGGAAATGTGGTACAAACCAGTTGCAACCAGTAACCAGTAACCAGTAACCAGCATCAGATGAGATTCCTCCATCTCTTTTTAATTCACTATCCCCTACTTTTCGGTTTGGGTTTCCTTTTCCTTTTCCTTGTTCTTTTGACTTTGGTTTTGCTTTTGGTTTTAGTAATTTTTACTCGATTCACAAATGAACTTTTACATGATATTCACAGAGAGACTTGAGCAGTGGAGAATTTAATAGGAGATTTGAAGCATGAATAATAATTAAATTTCTACCATTTTCTGCCTCTTCTGGAATCTGGAATCTGGATTTTGGTTTGATTAGATTAAGAGTTTTACTATCTCTAAAACTTTATCAAGGGAGAGAACTGGAGCACCTAGTGCTGGAGCTGGCTTGTGGTAAAAATAAAAAAATAAAATGAGGTTCCTCCAAAATACAACTGACAGCTGACAACTGACAAGGGGGTTTTTTAAATGGCTCATTTATATTAGTTTAAAATATACGCGGAGAACTCCGTACACTGTACGCTGAATCCGTGTTCTTGAAATATTATTTGCCGTGAGCAAAATAATTTAAAATCCCAAGCTGCAATGTCTATTTCTACAATCAACAATGCAGTAGCGGAATTAAATGCATTTAACAAGAGAAAGTGAAGAAAGGAAGGGGAGAAAGCATATGCCGTGATTTGATTTGACATTTATAGTTCAATTCAGTATTATACAATCAAGTTTCCTCCTCAAGATGAAATTAAAGTGGGGGAGCTCAAAACATTTTCCTTGCAAAATTTCAAATATCCATCCAGAAACAGAACAGAATGGAATAGGGAAAGAGTTGCAAGTAGAAAAACTTAATAAGTGAGTTGTGACTGCTGACTTTTGACTTGGGACTAGAGAATTAAAGAAGAGAAAGAGGTTTGAATTCAGCTCAAAAGTCTTTAAACCTTGTGCATACATTGAACATTGGAGAAAGTGGAAAGTGGAAAGTAGAAAGTAGAAAGTGGAATGTACATTGTACATTGTGCATAGTCACAGTCATTATTTGAAATGCCATTCTCATTCAAATTCTGTTGATCTGGAGTGTCTGTCACGATCGTCTTGACTCTTGACTCGTGACTCGTGACTCGTGACACAGGCATAGACATAGACACAGATACAGACAGAGAAAGAGAGGACAAGATGAAGGATGAGGAATGAAGAAGGATCGAGTAGTTTGAGTTACCCAGTTGAAGAGTTGAGGAGTTGAGAAAAGTGGAATGAAAAACGTCCTGGCGTTTATGTAATAATTTTCCGACGAGTCAGGCAGACTTCCTTCTTTTCCTCTTTGTCTCTGTCTCTGTCGCTGTCTTTGTGTCTGTGTCTGTATGTTGTATGTTGTATGTTGTATGTTGTATGTGTGTCAGCTCAGTTACTCATCTTCTGGCTTCTTGTGGGGTTTTGTCTAGATTTTTACAAAGTCAAAAACCTTTGGTACGTTCAAGGTGGCTCCAGGTTTTTACCGGTACTGCGAGTTTGGAGTTGGGTTTGGGTTTGGTGGTGACTGTCTGTCGTTAGTTTAGTCAAAGTTGAAAGAAAGAGAAGGAGAAGGAGAAAAAAGAGAGAAGACAGCACATGCACTACCACGACCACGACCAAGAACAAGAACAAGAGCAGAGCACGAACAACCAAGTTTTTACTTTAATTTCAAACATACTCAACATACCTTCTCTACCTGACACCAACAAATCAACTTGGCTTTCTCCGCTTTCTCCTACTTTCTCTTCCCTTAGATCCCATAGATCCCATAGATCCATATTACATGTTACATGTTAGAGGGACAGACAGGATACAATGGTAAAGTTGCAACTTTCCAACTTTTCCACAATATTCAACGCTGGAGGTCTGGAGGTCTGGAGGTACACGTATCAATTTTCATCCTCTTTCCTCTATATTTATGATTAGATGAAGAGGTGAGACAGGTGAAATATTTGACTATGTTGAGGTAATTTACACTCCACTCTTCACTCTTCACTCTGTACTCTGTACTCTGTGCGTCTTCAGTGGATATGGATATGGATATGAATATACTCAATACTAAAGGCAAACCAACCAAGCCAAGCCACAGCCGTCACATCTCTACATATATCTATTCACTGTTCAATGTTCACCCTTCATTTCCATTTCCAACTGGATATTTTTCACTCAATTCCAGCCGAGTATGTATCATCTTGACGTCTTGTGCACTCTGCTCTACTCCGTCTATCCACAATCCACACTCTAAACTCTAAACTCTAAACCCATAACAACCAAAGCAAGAGCAAACCTTCTTTCTCTTGTTCTGTTCTCTTCTCTTCTGTTTTGTTCCGTCTCTTTATTCCTCGCCGCAAAACCTGCTTATGCGAATATTCGGGCCATTCTTTCTCCTTACTTTCAATTCTTTCTCGTCTTACGACGTCATTGGAAGGCTCAGCCGCTTCGGGCTCTTTCCCATCTTTTTCCATCCATTCTTTTCTCTTTGTCAGTCCTTGTTTTCTCTGTATTCTCTATTCTGTATTCTGTACTCTGCTCTTTACAATGCACATTCTACATTCTACATTCTACATTCTACATTCTAGATTCTAGAGTAAAGTCAACTGAAATCTCCTTATAAATGTAGATGCTCTTCTTCTTGTTTTGCTTTTGCTTTTGTTTTTCCGTTTCCCCTTCCTTTCCTTGTCTACCTGGTTTTTTTTCCACCAGTATGAATTATATTATACACTTTGCATGTAGAATCCAGAATCCAGAATCCAGAATGTACCTGCCAATTTACATACCTCCGGAGTTGAGAGGAGAATGCTCAATGTCTAAATGTCTATTCCTTTACTGAAGGAATTCTGCTAAATAGAGTGTAGTATAGAGTCTAGTAGCAGAGTGCAGATATATCCTCAGTATATGGATATATAGATTTGTTAGGTGCATACTGTCTACTGTCTACTGCATGCTGTGTGTCTGTACTTTGTACTTTTTACATCTGCATCCCATCCAGTTCAACTCGACTCAACTCAATTCAACTCGTTCCCTCGCATCTCTCTCTAAGCTCCGCTCAGCTGCCATTTGCGTATAATATTATATTACATGAGAAGAATTGTGAGTGGAAGGAGAGGAAAGAGGAGAGAGGAAATAAGGAAAATCTACCTACTCAGCCCATTATTTTTGTTTTTATTTCATTTTATTCCATTTCACTTCAACTACTCCAAATTGTACCTCCAGTCTCGAGTCTCTATGCTCTGTTCCCTGTTCTCTTGTCTAGAATTCTAGAATTCTAGGATTCCAGGATTCCAGAATTATTCCACAATTTTACAATTCCTAAAATTCATACGTTTATGCTACACAAAATATTTCAGAGTTGAAAGCTCTTCAACTTTAAATTACCTTGATACATTTTCTATCTCCTGTTTTGTATTTTGTTTTTTTGTGTATTTTAAAAGTACTCCACATCCTCTTTCTCTCTCTTGTACAGTAGACATCGCAGGTAGTTACTTTAGTCTGGATAAACCTTGTTACTTTTTCCACGTGCTTGATTTGATTGATTACGACATGAGGCTCCAACATCCAAAACATCCAACATCCAGCATGGTGAAATATGTGTACATGTAAATGTCTATTCTTTATCCATTCAAGATTGAGAGACGGCAGATGGACAGAAAAATTAAAACGGCTTTTAACTCCCGCAGTATTTTGGATTCTCCTTTCGTCATTCTCCTTTCCTTAAATATCCTTAATATTAAGTATAATATTTTTTCGCATTTATTTAATACAATTCAGCTTTTTAGTTCCAGTAAATAGAAAACTGACGGTCGACTCAAAATGAACCATGTTCTTTTGGACATTTTCTCTGTCCATTTTGCCCCAGAAACCAGCAAGTCTAAATTTCTATGCAAAAAGGAACAAAAATGCTCCGCCAAAACATACATGGAAAATAAAATAAAAGGTGGCAATTTGAATTTTGAATTTTTTAATTGGACTCGAAACTCGAGACTCGAGACTTGAGTTAAAGGTGGATTAGTTGAGTCAACATGGGGGAATCAAAATCAAAGGAGGATTTTGCGAGTTAATGATCGTGACATGATGTATGATGTAGGGTGCAGTTTGTATCAACTGAATATTTTGCAAACATGTGACCATTGACCATGGCTTAGCTTAGCTACTACGCACTGGATTCCAGAGTTTAGGATCTAGAATCAAGAATCAAGAATCCAGATTACACAAAATATTTGAGTTTCAAAACTCCAAGCTCAAGACTGAAAGCTCGAGATTAAAAGTGTAGGATATGTAAATTGTGTATTTTTGAGCAATATTTGAAAAGTGGAAGGAAGAATCAGAATAGATGAGTGACTTTGTCCGTAGTCCATAGTATACGTCCAACATATAAACACATGTGTGTGTAAAATGGATAGAGTGCAACACACTTCCAAGTTTTTCCACTGGCGTAAATTTCCCAGTCGACTCGCTGGGTTATTCAAAGTACTCCAATCTGTATCTCTATGCTCTATACTCTGTATCAAGTATAAAGTATAGAGTATAGAGGAGGAGAAAGGGAACAATCTACTGGAGCAAAAAGGTGTCCACGGTAAAACATGTAGAATGTAGAATGTAGAATGTAGAGTGTAGAGTTTTTTCCTGCAATTTTCTGGAATTGCAACTCCGTCTCACCTTTCAAATGTACAATTTTCACTCCTTTCTCTTTCATAGAAAATGTACCTCTGTTAGGTGTGTTGTTTGGTCTTGTGTTGTCTCCCTTCTCCCTGCTTCATTCTCCATTCTCCATCTGCGTCTTTATCTCTCACTGTGTCTGTGTTTGTGTTTGTGTTTGTGTCTGTATTTTGAGTTGGTATGTCAAGATCAATAATGTGTGTCCATATGTGTGACTGTGTTCATGCATATTCCTAAAAGACATTGAGCGTAGGTGTGTGTGTGTGTTTGTGTGTGTGGAAGAGAAAGAAGAGTTTGTTGAAATCCATTCGCGTCCATGAAGGATATTTTGTATTTCGTATTCTGTATTCTGTATTCTGTGTTTGCACAGGAACAGGTAAGGCGAGCGGGCAGGCAGGCAGGTGTAGGGTGACTAGTGACTAGTGAACAGACGATAGCGTTTGGTTCGCTGGGTTTCATATACTGCACAATGCACAATGTAGTCAAGCCAAGCCAAGCCATGCCTTTTCCTACTCTTACTCCATAATTTCAATTTTAAGTCATCTTCTCTCTCCAACAGCAACAGCAACAGCAACACCAATCCAATCCCATACAACCCAATCCTCACTCACATATGAATACACATTTACTCATCCAGCACACGTACACACGTACACACACGTATACACACACATATGCAGAGTTTTAAGGAGTTTAGAACACAGGTGGGAAAGGAAGGATGTATAATTTCAATATGAGACCAGTTGAGAGTCTAGAGTCGAGAGTCGAGTTGAGGCGAGGCGAGAGAGGTACTCCACTCCACTCGAAAACTCGAAAACTCGAAGCAAAGAGCAGTGGGTAGTCTTTGTATTGTATTTTATATATTTACATAGTTTTAGCCCTTTCACGCACACACACTCCATCTAAAATCCATTCCTTTTCTTTTCACTCCTCTAGACACTAGACACAGATCGAGATACGGGCACAGGTACATGTACTGTATCTCTACACACTAAACTAAACACTAGACAGTAGACAGTAGTGAAAGAACGGAAGAGAGAGAAAGGAGTAGAATGAAAATACTTTCTCCTGGTTTGGTTGATATCTTTTATTCTCTGCTTTCTTTTCTCCCTCCATTTCCCTCTCTATTTTTCCACTCCTCACTCTTATCACACTCGAAACTCCCTACTCCATACTCCATTATATGCATCAAGTGACCTAAGTAGCTTTTTATTACGCATATTTTATCCAGCACCAGAACCAACACCAGAAACCAATGAATCAGATCAATGAGCCCAAAAACCTCCGTACTCCATACTCCATACTTCATACTCCATACTCTATACTCAATGCCTTGATGCTTTGTCTCTTACCCTTTGTCCTTGTCCTTGTCGTCTCACTCCACCTTTAAAACGGCACAAGTGTGTACATTCTCTGTGGCTCCCGGTTTTGCACCTTTCCCCCTTTTCCTGCTTATTTTTCCTATCGTAAAGTATCTACAGGAAAGATCGATCCATCCAAATCCAAACCCGATCCAAATATAACAAGACCTTTCCCTCCCATTGAAAATCATCATACATAAAATATGACCTCTCGCACCATGCGACCTCAGCTCAGCTCCTCGCACTCTACTACTAAGCACAGCCTTTTCTACCTACGGCCTACCATTTGAACTACGCAGAACACGGAATACATTTACTTTGTGTTAGTGCCCATCTCCATTTTACGTACAGGCGTAAAAGTGTGTTTTTGCCTTCGCTCTACCAACCATATTTTTACATGCAGACATGAACACCGAACACGGATGCATCATTTGTAATATATTATACATATTCTTGAATTAGCTACACACTATAGACTATACACTATAGACTATAGACTACAGACCAGTTTTTATTGTGCGTTCAACGCTCGTTTTTTTACTGCTCCTCGTTCTTCGTACCTTGTACTCAATACTGAACACTGAATGGAACAACTTTCCTCAATCAACGTAGATATCCGAATCGACGTTGGTTTTGAGTTTTGAGGCTGGCATGAGTGAGTCCACGCAATGGGAGTGAAAAATGCCAAGTAGAGACGCACTGGACACTGGACACAGGACAATGTGTGTAATGTTTGTATGATAAAAGGTTGATGAGTGTAAATATTCCCCCATTTGTCCTACGATCTTTCATTATGTATCTAGTATCTAGATGTCTTTGGAAAGAAAAGGTGAGGTGTTTTGTTTTGTTTTGCGTGTTGTGTGACATATTGTGTCCGTATCTGAATCCGTCTGTAGATTCTGTCTAATGTATACAGTATACAGTTGGCCGTTGGGAAGAGGAAGGGACTAGGTTCGTTTGAGGGATAAAATCGTGATCAGATCAAAAGTACATTCCTCCTATCTGCGATCTATAATTCTATAATTCAATGGTACATTAATAGATTGTGTATTAAATATGCCTGGTCGATAACGATACATTGGATTTTCTCAGTCATTGGAGTGACGCTGACGGTGAAA
Organism: Sminthurinus aureus; assembly: GCA_034698265.1. Lineage (NCBI taxonomy): Eukaryota > Metazoa > Arthropoda > Collembola > Symphypleona > Katiannidae > Sminthurinus > Sminthurinus aureus. The sequence goes on from JAQGBH010000751.1 coordinate 14,252, forward strand.
ATGAGTGTTAGTGTTTTTCTGATTTGATTTGAGTCTCGAGTCTCGAGTCTCGAGTCTAGAGTCTCGAGTCTAGGGTATAAGTTTCGTTTGTGTATATTGGTATGAAATGGCCCACAGTTGGAAATGGACTGGAGAGGAAATGGCTGGAGAAAGTGAGAGAGAAATTTATAGAGTGGAGGACGGCGAAAGCACAAATGACTGTATTACATGTATGGGTGGTTGTAGTTGAGTTCAGCTCAGGTTTGTTCTGGTCTCTGTTTTCTGGTCTCTGTTTTGAAGTGGGGTTTAGATCCGCTTGGTCTCATGTGCTTTGCTTTCTCCTCTGCGTCTAGCTCTGTGTATGCTGCTGTGTGTTGTGTATTGTGTTGGTAGTAAGGTAGTGAGGTAGTCAATGATGATTATGGTCACGTCAAACATTGAACACGGTCGTTATTCCATGCAGAGAAGTTAAGAGAGAGAGAGGGAGAGAGAGAGCCTTGCTCTCTGGGACCTACTTCTTTGAGCCTTTGAGCGTCTGTTCTGTTCTGTTCTACTTGGAAACATTGTACAATGTACAGTGTGCATGTTATTGTATTGTACATACATGTATACATGTATACATGTTCCAAAATCACTTCCTGTACAAACTAAATATGAGTGAAATGACGTGTTCATAGAATGAAAAGCAACTTACTCAATGATACCAACTTGCGTTACCTTACACCACAATACACTACCAACAACGACAACCAACAACCAACAACCAACAACGACAAGCGACAGCTAAACATTTGTATAACTGGATGCAGAACATGGTCACAGCCAGAGTTACATGATACGTCTATGCAGCACATAAAGGGATATGTTTCAGGACGGGCTAATAGTTTCCCCCTCTCTTTCTCAAATCCTGTCCTACTCCATACTCCATCTTCAATATAAATTGTAACTGTAGACTGTAGACTGTAGACTGTGTATGTGGATAGAATGTGTAGAATGTAGGATGTAGAATGGAGAATGGACGTAATACAAATTCATTGTGTTCAAGTGTAAAAGAGAATTGACGGTTGACGGTTGGTTGTGTTGGTTGTAGTAAGCCAGAGAACAATACATATTTTTCAGCCTCGTTTCCTTCTCTTTCTCTTGCCACTTTTACTGTGTGCATTTGTCTGCTTTCTCCTTTTTCATTCCTCCACTTTGGACTTTGGCTTTGGCTTTGGACGATGGACGATGGACGATGGACGACGGACGACGGACGGCGGACTTAACAACTTGAACGCCTTTTCCCTAATGTCACTGTCAAATACTTCAACTCCTTTTCCATTATTCCAATTACTCTCCCCTTCATGTTCAAGTGACCGCTGCCACTGTCCATTTCCATGTCCATGGCCATGTCGATGCAACCTCTCGAGTGGAACTTGAATACTCAAATACTCAAATACTCGAATACTCGAATGTATCCGAGCTTCCGCTTTAACATGTAGACAATGTAGACAATGTAGACAATGACATCCGCTTTATGCTACGCATATGCTTTTCTGCATGTAGAGTTTAGAATGTAGATTTTAGGTACGTGCATAAAAAATGGTTGGTTGCTCTTGCTCCTGCTTGTCCTTGTGGTTTCCTTTATTCTTTTCAATACCTTTCCTCCCTTAGCTGACCACTTTACTCCACTTTATTTTACATTCCTTGCTTTTTATTCATTTCCGTCTTTTACCAAATTTATCATGATCATGATTATTACGAGAATGAGATAGCTTTTCTCCTCTTCTTTTCCCTTTTTTCTACTCAGGATTACCCAAGACTCAAGACCCAAGACTCAATGCTCGAGACAGTGAAAATATCGTGTTTTATATCTACTTTCTCTCTACATTTTTATCACAATCATGCTCCTTTCACGTTTCAACTCCAATCTCACATCTCGTGTTCGTGTGCTTGTTCTTGTTCTTGTTCTGGTGGTGGAGCATCTTCCCAACTTCCCATCTTCCCATCTTTCAATACATATGGTTTTTAATCACGACAACAATAATACTTTGTCTTCCTAACTTCCAACTCTTCATACAGACGACAGAGAACACAGTAGATAAGATGGAGCAAGAGAGAGAGAGAGAAAAGAATGATAAGAATTTTCATTGCCCATAAAATCATCATTGGTGGATTTTTTCCCAAGCCAAGGCAAGGCTGAAATTTTTCTGGATTTTTCTAGTGTCATGTGAACTGCACATTGCACATTGAACATGAGAAATAGAAAAGGTGGATGGAGTTTGGAGTTTGGAGTTTGGAGTTTGGAGAGGAGGGAAGGTTGGAGATATTTATGATGCATGTGCAGACACGTTTAAAGTTGCCACCACTCATCAAGCATCAAGCGATATAATCCGGACCTGTCATATATTATGTGTCATAAAATATAATGGCATGTGATATTAAGTGCCGTTTGGCTCTGTCGTTGGCTTTGGCTTTTAGTCTCCTTCATTTTCATTTTCCTTTTCGCATTCCTCTGCTCGTCTGCTCGTCCTTTCAACTATCAATTTTATGCACATAAAATCGGGGCTTGTATGAAAATTTCTTGTGATGGCGCCGCATAGATTCAATTTTGGATTTGGATTTGGATTCCGAGTTCTGAGTTTCGAATTTGTTTGGATTTTCATTATGTTGATCATGATGATGATGGTAAAATTATTTGAGGTTTTGAATATTCCAGGAGAAAAGAAACCAAAAACGAGGGCATGTGCATTCATTTTCCAGTTTTTCAATTTTTTCCATTACGTCTTTCATTTTGACATCGTTCCATCTCTTGTCGACTTTTATTGGGTTGACACACATATGACAACCAAAGAATAAGAAGAAGAAGAAGAAGAAGAAAAATGCCATTCCAAAAGTAAAGGGAACGGCAACGCCAACTTGAGCTCCAGCTTCAACTTCAACTTCAACTTTCCAACTGACTTGTCAAATTACATGAATAAATTGATTAGACAGTTTTTGTCTTTGTCTCTGTATCTCTTTCTGTTTTCCAGTTTCTAGATTCTAGATTCTAGATTCTAGATTCTAGTCCGTGCGTGGGCTTTGCTCTTCTTTTCCCACCGCATCAGAAAAACATATGAGCAACACGGAGTGAAATACATGGAAAAATATGTACAATGTGCACTCTGCACCATGCACTGAGCACCAAGCATTGAGCATAGAATTTAAACCATAGACTCTACACTCACAGTGTATTCTATAGAGTTTAGTCAGGTCCAAAAGCCCATTGAAGTGACAAGGCCAAAAAAAACTTTTTTTACAAGAGAGAAACAGAGAGAAGGCACGCGAGAGTTGGGAGAGAAATACGTAGAAAAATAAGAAAATAAGAAAGAGAGAAAGCGAGAGAGAGCGGAAAAAAGCAAGTCTACAGGGAAAAGACACACTAATGAATTTTTTCCTCTATATTTTTTTATTTGAGTAAATCCATCCGCCAGGAAAATCCAAAACCAAAACCAAGCTCCAATTTCCAAATACCGAATCGGCGTGTGTACAATTGGAAAGCCAAAGCCAAGGCCAAACCAAACCAAACCAAACCACGAGAACTGGAATGAAAATCAGAAGCAGAAGCTGAATCCGAATCGGAATCAAAAACAGATGTAGAACAAGTGTCCAAATTCCAACTTGATATCAAAATCAAAATCCATCTTTCAATATTTCCAGCTCATATTGTAAACTCTCTTTCTGCAGAGGCAGAGACAGAGACAGAGACAGAGAAAAAGAAAGAGAATGGGAATAAGACGGAGCAAATGGTATCCAAGAGAAGGGAGAAAATGGATTATTTTTTGAAATATAACATGCTTATTTCCCTTTGTCTTCTTCCAATGGAAATGGAAGGTTGAAAACATGTGTGTGGAAAAGCATGTGCTTTCCAATTGCATTGTTCATTGTTCAAATTTTGAGAAATTTCATACACCCATGAAACTGCCGAGAAATTGTACATATTACATAACGTACCCCAAACCCTGAATCCGACATCCTCCATCCGACATCCTACATTTTGTACACTATCAAATACAATTGCCCTCCACTCTTCACCCTTCATCCGAACTCCAAACTCCAAACTCTGAACTGAGGAGGACAACGTAATGCCAGCGCTGGCTCAAAAAATTTGTATCAATCATAAAAAAGTCGGTTCAAAAATGCTTCATCTTCAATCACTTGCTTCCTCCTTCCATCTCCAATCTCCACATTAGACCAAACCAGAAACAAGAAACAAGAACCCAGACCACACACAAAGCCGGAGACATGAGGAACAAGACACAAGACATTCGTACACTCATTCCTGACACATATTTTCAATGTCTCTGCTTCTCAGTCTTTTGGTTTTTGGCCTCTATTTTCTGCTCTTGCACATTGAAACATTGAACAGTTTCCGCTCTGCTCTTTTCTGCTCGCATCTCTCCTGAGATTGACGGTGACTAATATGTATCATTAATTGTGGAGGAAAACTTTCCATTTCTCTCAAATCCAAATATCTGTACCGCGTTCTTAGTTTTAACTCTAAACTCTAAACTTGCGTCTCTCTCTCCCTGCTCCTTTTTTTTCTATCCATCTCAACTCAAAACTCAAAACTCAAAGCACAAACTACAAAGTACAAAGTACAAACTACTCTTCGGAAAACACGTGTATTACCGCAATTTTTCATGCGGTAGTAAACACAGGTAATAGTTGGAGTTTGTGGTTCTGCTATGTTCTCTGTTCTCTGTTGTGAGTTTGGCTGGGTTCCGTTTTTGGTACTCTTTTCCCCGAGTGCCTGATGCCGGAATTCTGAGTACCTATTACTCCTTTTTGCGTGTCTCTAATGTGCTGCTGTTGCTGTTGCTGTTGTTCATGTTGCATAAACTTTCTCCAGTCTCTAGTCTCGAGTCCATGCGTCATGCATGAATATGTATCATGTTTCATGTGTCTTTTCCAAACTTGTTCAATCCACTCTGCCGAGTTTTGTGCAGTTCACGTCGGGGGTTTGGCTTGAATTTTGAGCTTTGAGTTTGAGCTTTGAGCTTTGAACATCGAGTTTGAGTTTTGAGGATTGAGCATCGAGAATTGAAAAATGTCAACTTTGAATTCAAGTACTTTGTTCATTCATATCATTAGTCACATGGCTATTATTATTATTATGGCTGCGGCAAGGCAAAAAAAGTAGCCAAGTTAACCTGTAAAATGTACAATTCCCTTTGAATTGAACAAAATTGTTTGGTTTGGTTTGGTCTGGTCTGGTTTGGTTTGGCTTGGGAAGGAAAAATGTCATAGAAATTGGAATGGTAATAAATAAAAAGTTTATTCTATGATTTGTGCATGTAAGGTGTAATGTGAGCAGATCCACACACGTGTATGATTTACTGTTCAATTTTTGGGTCTCCAGTTTTGAGTCTCGAGTCTCGAGTCTCGAGTCTCGAGTCTAATTATTTTGTCTAATATCTTCATTTCCATTTCCATTCCAATTTACATTATCAACTCAAAAATAGACACTGGTTTTTTGTAGCTATAGGCTCAAGTCATTTTTCATGTTTTCATATTTTCATATTGATATTGACATTGATATTGATTTTCCACATGGGAAAAGAGAGAGAAATGACAAGCTGCTTTTAGACGGTTGGACTGACAAAAGTAAAGCCTTCAGCTCCAGTCTGTATTATTATTATTGTATTCCAGGAAAAATCCAATTCCAATTTTTCTACAACCTACAACCTACAAACTACAAACTACAAGCTACAAGCAAATACATTGTACATATCCGAGTTGCATACTGATGAATAAATCATCATTGTACATTGAAGAGTGAAGAGTGAAAAAACCAAATTTTCATCACGAGTTTTGAGTGTTTGCGCCAACAAATTTTTTAAGGGTAAATGGTAAAACTAGCTTCCGATTTTCAAAACAGGTTCTAAAAACTGGATGAATAACGGGAAAAAATGAAGCGTTGCACATGGAAAAGAAAGAAAGGAGAAAGTGGAGAAAGTGGAGAAAGTCGGTAGTCGGTCCGACTGGAGAGTGGGTGATTGCGTCCCACTGCTCTGACGTATCAGCGTATCTACATTTTTACATTGGATTTGGATTTGGACGTGGATTCCCATGCAACTAAGGTCTAAGGTGCATTTAGTCTGTACTTTGTACTTTGTACCTTGTACCTTGTATACAAAATAACAGGACATAATTCTCTGTATAGATAGACAGGCAGGCAGTAGTTTGTTCCTACATGAAAAATTCCTTGTAGTTTCCATCCGAGCGACACTAATAGACTGACTATTGATTGAGAAAGTACATGCAAAGGTGTTCGTCCGGATGGTTCTGGTTTCCTTTCTCCTTTCTCCCTCTCCTTTCACCTGATAACTCTGACATGACTGGAGAATGGAGAATGGAGAATGGAGAAGGAAACCTGTACATTATACAGTATAGAGTGAACGGTGAAAATATGCACATGTAAAAGAGCAAGAGAGGAAAAATACATTTTTGTTCAACATACTAATGTATTGATATATTGACATGACGTGATGTGATATGATATGATATGAAATGGTATGAAATGGAATGAAAATGGATGAGGGAAAGTCTGGATATATCAATATATCAGCCCACGGTTTGGTTGGGCTTACATCGTCCTGTCATTCACAAGTACATATATTTTTAGGTTTAAGTAGCCAACCGTCAGCCAGCGAGCTACCTTTCTCCATCAGTTAGCTTCCAAGTCAATAAAATGAAATAGCCAGCATGTAGCGAATATCGCGTAGAGTGTAGAGAGGAAATGCTCCGCTTACATTACATTACATAACATTACAGGAGATATATATATACATGCACAACATTACTTGATATTCAAACTTTTTCCTCCATCCACTCCTCATTTTTCCTCGGTATCAGAGACTCCAACAACAAACAAGGGGTATGCATGACATGAATTTTATTTTATTTGTAGCTGTATCATGTATCATGTATCAAGTCTACAGAATGTGTAATATTATACACATGCCATTTTACAAAATAAATTGAAGGATATTTGTCTACTACACAACACACATCACATGCAGCATTTTCCCTTTTCCCTTTTATACCTAGACATTTATTTATCTTGAGGCTCGAGTCTCGAGTCTCGAGCCTCTAACCTTTTTTATTCCATATTCCATTCACTCATCCGCACTTTCTATCTTTTAAATTTTTCTCTGGCTGTGAAGCTCCGTATATTTAGTATATTAAAATATTAGCCTCTGTCGTGTTGCTCCGTTACTTAGTTAAACTCCACCGTCTACATTATACATTATACATTATACAGCCTACAGTCTACCGCATGTCGGCATCAACTCTTCCTTTGAACTATGCAAACAGTTGTAAATGGCTAATGTTTGAATGATGCAGGATTTTATGGCAAATGAAGTAGAAAGTTGGTGATGGTGAATGGTGAAATACGGATAGTGAATACCAAATACAAAATACAAAGCAGACTGTCCTGTCCCCTATATACATATGTATGGAATGAGCATTGAGCACTGAGCACTGCAGTCTAATTCATGTTTTCATGTTACTCGATTAAACTGGAGAGAATATCGTAATCGTAATCGTAATTTGGAGGAATGGGTGTCTCATCCTCATTCTCATCCTCATTCTCACTCTCACATTAGCATTTTTACTACTCTCCACTCACACGCAGAACCAAAGTGTGAAAAGCACGGAGCGCGGAGCATGGAGCATGGAGCATGGAGCATGGAGAATAGAGAACAGAATCAAGAATCAAGAGTCTCATTCACATTCTTTTTTATCACCAGTATTTCTTACTTTGAAAATCTACAATCTAGAATCTACAATCTAGAGTCTGCACGGGACTTTGGCTTCATATACTTTAATACTTTCTCTTCTCTCCCAGTCCCTCAATTTTCTCTGGGTTAATTCAACCCATTTTATTTATTATTTTATACACTGTACACTGTACATGTTACATGTTACATGTTACATTTTGCATGCAATCTCAAGCCTAAAGCGGGTGTTACAAAGTAAATACGTCAATGCCCAATGCTCTATGTTCAACGCTCAATACTGGATACTTGATACTTGATACTGGATGGAGAATGCGTATTTTTATATACTGTACAGTGTACAGTGTACACTGGAAGACTGGAAGAAAAAGCATATGTGAAAGTTCATTTTTTCCTTTCATGTTTCATGTCATGATGCAAAAAAGCTAAGAGTCAAGAGTCAAGATTCTAGATTCTAGATTCTAGAGTTGAGTAAACCAAATAGAAATGGAGCAAAAGCCAAAGGAAACGGGAATAAAACAGAAATCCAATGGAATACGGAAATCTAATGGAAAAGATGGATGTAAACTCCCGTCCAAATAAATATGTAGTAAAAACATAAAAAACTGATTTGCTCTTTGCGAGTTCTGTTTCTCTTTCTGGATTTCTGTACAAATACAAAGTAAATTGTACATTGTACATTTTACAAATGCTGTGTGCGGTTGGCAGTTTCTCCGTCCTCTGTACACACACGCCACGCCACACGCCACACACAACCACTCAATTTTTTGTCTTGTAATATGTCCAAATAAAAGGGAAAATCCGAAGCACATGCAATAGGGTGGAATTGTAATGGAGAAAGTTGGCTGACTTTGTTGGATGTCTAAGTCAATAGTTGAATAGTTGAATAGTTGAAAACGTTTGGAGAGTAAAAGAGTAAAAGACCGAGTTTTTAAGACAAGAATCTCTGGTTGTAATCTGGAATCGTTATTTTTAATACTGGGCTGCACGCAGTGGCATACTTTTACATATGAGCCACAAGGAAAACCTTCCTTGTCGTATTTTAACTTCCGCTCACTTTCTCTCTCTTTGGGTTTTTATTAATTTCTTTTAAAATTAAAAATATAAGCTTTTCCTCCTCCGTCATTGTGTCTTTTTAAGCCCGCTCTCCTCTTTTCCCCGGCCAAAGTTTGGTTTGGTTTGGTTTGGTAGGTTTTGGCTTAGCTTTGTTTAGCTTGGCTGTGCTGTGTTTTGTAAACCGTAATGCAGATTGTACATAGCTTTGGGCTTGTACGTTTGTACGTTTGTACATTTGTACATTTGTATATTGTTTCAGTACGTAGAATTCGTATTCGCATATATAAAAAAGTACGGGAGATTGAGGCAATTTCACTCAGCCAATCCAATCCAATCCAACTCTAAAATTTTGAAGCAGGGCTATTGTTTTAAATTTAAGGGAAAGCGGGGCAAATCCGCCTTGCTATTTTTATAAAAAAATTAATTGTTAAAGACTCAAGACTCAAGACTCAAAAAATTTCAAATATTGGAATTTTGTTCATTTTAGACATTTTTCACTTTTTAAGAAAACACGGGGTGAAATGTGAAAAAACATTTAATTTTGACTAGTTTTAGGCATTGAGCCTCGAGAGTCGAGAGAACCTCGAGAGTTTAGATTTTGCCCCGTATTTCCTAATCTAGAATCTAGAATCTAGAATCTAGAATCTACGATCAAAAATGTCTCCCTTTTGTTTTTTCTCTCTTGTTTTTTCTGGTTTGTATGCGCTCCGTTTTGAAAGGAAATTTTAGACTCATTTATTTGGGAAAAGTTTGTCCGTACTCAGTTAGTATTTTGCTATTTATTTTTCCTATTCCTGGTTTATTTCTTCCTTCCACATGCACAATTTAATATTCTTGTTTTGTTTTTATTTTCTTTTAATTGGTTGGACCCCTAAATGTTTTTACATATCCACATTCTCCATTCTCCATTCTAGATTCTAGATCCTAGATCGTAGATTCTGTATTCTGTATTCTAGATTCCGCCGTACATTTTACTTTGACGTCCTTTTTACTTTGTACTTTGTCTAATATTATTTGTTTGCCTAAGCTCTTGTTGGAGCTTGAGATAATCACAAAGTTTAGAGTTTAGAGTTTAGAGTTTATTCTCCATGGGACAAATAGGCTGTTGTTTTATGGCCCGGTTCTGGTTCGTGTATTTTGTATTTGTACATGTGTGTGCCTTTCTTTTTCTTGTTCTTGTTCTGTGGAGATGAAACTAATAATAAATGGAACGTGGAGTAAACTCTGCTGTACAATCTACAATCTACACTGTATACTGTACACTGCACACAATTGTTATAATAATGTGTAATAATGCAGAGAACGCGGAGATTAAATCAACTGGTGAAAAAAGAGGAGGAAAAGAGTAAACGCTTCTACTAGGACGACTAGACGACTAGACGACTAGGCCACCGTACAAAATGTTGACGTGGAAGGAGGAGAAATGGACGTAAAATTATTATTTTTCTATGACCACATATTTGCATATTTGCATGCAAATCTAGAAAACTGGATAGAAAATACTCTGCATTAGATTTAGGATTTATGATTGAAATTTGAATTTAAATTTTACTCTCACGCTCCTTCCTTTCCCAGTTTTAGTTGAGTAGAGTTCAAAGTTGAAGCTTATCGTTTTCCGTCAAGGCGAGAGTCGAGAGTCGAGAGTCGAGAGTGGGCTGCTTAGTTGAATTTGGTTTGAGTTGAGATTGTATCGAGTTTTTAGAGTAAAACTAGTGTTGGATATGAAATGCGGAATTATTATTATTCCACAACTTGACAAATAAATAACGGGCAAGAGGCAAGAGAATAGGAAAATGAACTCCAAGTTTGTAACCGGCAACTGGAAACTGGCAACTGGCAACTGGGTGAATGGTAAAGTAGCCAAATGAAGGAGGAAGTGAGGAGCAATGTACAATAATTATGGCTTAATATATAAATGTATAAATTCGCCCAGCATTATGATATGTCCACTTTATTACATTGGGATCCGCTCTATACTCTATAGTCAAGTATATAGTATATAGTATATAGTATGGCAATTGCTTTAATAGGCTGTAGATGGGGAGAAAGAGGAATGAAAAAGTGTGAGAGAAAGCGGGAGAAAGGCATGAAATGAACATGAGTGGAATAAAATGAGTGTGAAAGTGAGCATGAGAAAGGACTGGAGAACTAGAGAAAGAAAGATCGAGTGAGTGAATGAGGAGAAAGAGAAAGGAGTGAGATTTGGCAGTGGAGAGGCTCTTAATTATTTGATTAGTGAGAATAAATTGTGCTGTTTCAGGCTGAGCCGAGTTGAGTTGGGTTGCAAAAAGTAACAAGTAGGGTGGGCTTTTTGCCTCTTTCTGTTTCTGTTTCTGTTTGTATGTGTGACATGTAAAAAGACTTTTTTTGATCACTTGTGCTCTGTGCTCTGCCCTAAATTCAACTTTTAGCGGAGGATAAAAAGTTGGAGTTGGAGTTGGAGTTGGCTCTTTAGTTTTAAATTAATATTATTTTCAAGTCTCAGCTTCTAAATCCAAATCCGTATGCAAATGTCTCAGGCTACAACTGTGCTGTGGATTTCACATACCAAAATCCGAATCCACTCTTCCATTGTTCTTGTTCTTTTTTGCATTCCTCTAAATTCCTTCTCTGTGTAAAATTCTCATCATGTCCTCGTTCTCGCCCTGGTGTATACGAGTTCTTATTTAAACTAACCAAGTATAAATAAATAGACTCAACTCGTACTCGACTCTACTCCTCTTCCTCTCTTCCTATTCCTTTCACTTATTAAGACTAAGGCCAACGTTAGCGTTTGTTGTCCTCCCTTTTGTCGTCATTTTCCTCTTCATTTTCAACCTCATGCCCTCGTCTTTTACTTTTACTTTGTCGTCCACTTTCACTTTGGTTCTGGATTCTCGAGTCTGGAGTCTGGAGTCGGCAAAAATTCGCAAACTCGACTCTTTTTTATTTTGAAATATGCATACAAGTGACTAGATGAATGCACATTCTACATTCTACATTCTCCTGGATACTCTAGATTCTGGATTCTGGTGGATGTGAGACTGTGAGACTGTGAGAAAAGGGATATTGAAGAAATTTACATAGCAATGTCGGGCATTTGCACATTTCTGAGGAGCACCCAAGAGGAAGAGAATGAGAAAAATGGGAGATTGCGGCCTTATTTTTTACAGCAACGGGGATTACTTTAAGAATACAAGGATGAGCGAGAGAGAAGGATATAGTATAGAGTATACTTGGAGGATAGAATATAGAATATAGAATATGCAGCTGCATCAAAGTATTTATATTTTCAGGATGAATATCAACATATTTGGAAAACAGACGGAGTTGAGCTGAGCTGAGGAGAGCAACAGAGTCTTTTTCTAGTTTCTAGTTTCTAGTTTCTAGTTTCTAGCTCGAACGGATCCGGATCTCTTGCTTGGTTTTGCTCGGTCGCCTCCTTTGGGAGCTTGGTGACGGTTTTCCTGTTGTTTTCCTCTGTGTAGACTGTAGACTGTAGAAAGGGGATTGGAGAAAGTATCATAGTCTGGAGTATGAATCATACATTATGTACGTATTGTACTTTCTCCGGTGTAGAAAGAGGAAGAAAGGAGAAAGAGAATTCATGGTTTGGTTTGGTTTGGCTTGATCTTGAGCCGGGCTGAGATCCTGAGCTGCATTGAACTAAGGTGAGTCGAGTCTCGAGTTGAATAGAGCTGAGCTGAGCTGAGCTGGGCTGAGGTGAGACGGAGATCACTGAAGTATGTATAAAATAGACCGAGGCAGGTGCAGAAGAGGCCAATAATGTTACATAATATTTAAGAGTGGCTCAAAACTCCAAACTCCCAACTCCCAGTTCTAAACTCTAAACTCCAAACAAGAGACCCGAGACCCTAGACTCTAGACTCTAGACTCACGGCTCAAAATGAAAGGGAGAGGTGGAAGAGGAGTCAAAATGAGAGCAAAAAGCCATAATAAAAAAGAAATATAATAAAAGATATTACAGAGATGAAGGAGGGCTGTAAAAATAATACTTTCTCTCCATTTCCATATCCATATCCTTCGTCCTGATGTCTAGTGCCATCCTCACCATTTCTTCTAATCTTACGTTTCCTTCTCTATTATACTTGTATTTATCTCCTCTTTGTTACAAAATAATGTAAAAAACACAACCCGAGAGAGAGAAAGAGAACAAGAACTTTCTCCTCTCTTTTCCGCTCTTTACTCTTTTTACTCTTTGCAGTTTACTAGACCGCGTAATCTAATAAAATGTAAGGCGGTGTAATGTAAACATCTGTACAGTGTAAAATCCTCACATACGATTTTGGAAAATAACTGGAAAATGTGTGAAAAAATTGAATGAGCTCGTACGTGATTGCAATTGAACAATCCTGTTTACGGCTCTGGCTGTGTCTGTGTCTGTGTGGGAGCTCATGACGTGAGGAATCAGTGAGATGATGAAAGTATAATTTATTTGTACATTATCTGTCTATAACATAAACTATTCATTTACTCACTCCTCCGTTTGGTATTCCGTGTTCCGTATTCCGTATGTCAAGTATCACGTAGGAAAGAGTCGACTCCCCACAATACAGATAATAATAGAGGCAATAATAATGATCAAAAATATCTGCAATGTGAAACTATTTGTAATACAACTCGAGACTCGAGACTTGAGACTCGATTCACGAGTACAAATAGTGTGATGTGATGTGTTGTGGTGCAATAGGACTATTCAAAGGTGGAATTGTTACCATTAGACTAGATTCTAGATTCTGGATTCTAGATTATACTGCAATTGGACCGTACCCCTTGAATTACTTTCATGTTTTCCAGTCGTTTCTCTTCTCCCCTTTTCTCTCTTTCTCTTTCTCCTTAGATCCTCAAACTTGTATCAGTTGAGTTGAGCTGTGTTTTTTTCCCCATTACATTTCTACATCCAGCAGCTCATAATAACTATCAACTTTTGTGCAAAGTGCAAAGTGTTAGCGCGTATATATGATTTGATATGATATGATAACGCCCAGGAAGAGAAACAAGAGGAGCAAGAGAAACAAGAGGAGAAGCAGAGGAAAAAATGAAAGGAAAAAGATCGCTGCGGAAATTATAAAATATTCAATATTTTCCCATCCACTGCTTTAAGAGTGTAGAGTGTGGAGTTTCGAGTGTGGGGAGTTTTAGTTACAGGTTCACTTTCCTGTTTCTGTTTCTGTTTCTGGTTCTGCTTCTGGTTCATTTCGGGTTGGAGCTCAAGCTCAGGTTTCAAGTTGGAGCTAATATCCAAAATAGAGGAGAGGGAGAGAGAGAAAGCACTACTTTCCACTTTCTCCACTTTCTCCACTTTCACCTTATCCCTTATCCCTTATCCTCGCTCCATTCACACACATGTGTCCGTAGAAAACGACGTGCAGAATGCAGATGTATGTGTACTGTGTACACAAACAGGTACACGTAGGCAGTTGAACAGAGTTGAACGAGCTAAGGAGTAAGCGAGTGAGGAGCAACAACCAACAACCAACAGACTGAACACTGAACAGTGAACACCATCAATCCGCACAGATGGTGTTCATTCTCCACTCTTATTTTTTTCTCAGACGACAAGGATTCCCATTCCGAATGCTCCGCACGTCCCTCTCTATCCTTTGACAGCTCCTTATACCATTTTATAAAACCATCTTTTTCCCTATGAGTATTTTCTAGTGTATTCCAGCTTGCCGGTACTTTCACCGCTACTTTCACCTCATCCCAAACAAATCCTCGTACCTTCTCCAAACTAAAATTTCCGAGTCAAACACTCTTGTCTCTTGTCTCTTGTCTGCTCTGTACTTGCTATTTGTAGCTTGTAAGTGTTATCCATATCATGCTCACTTACACAACATCATCATTCCGTCTCACCATTTCCATCTTCATCTTCATCATCACTCCAAAGTATGAACCCCTCAAAACTCAAAACTCAAAGCTCAAAACTCAAAACTCAAAACATCATCTGTTACCTTCTTTTCTTCTTTACTTTCTCTACATTTGTCTTGCTTTGGCTTGGCTTTGGCTTGCTCCAGTTCTGGTTACTTGGTTATTGATCAACAACTGTCGTAAAAAATCACCCGATTTGTATTTTTGCAAATACTATGTAAATCGACAGTTTGTGTTTTCCATTCTGTTTTCTGTTTAAAAATGCCAACAAGATTTGTCATAATTCTCTCTTTTTTCTCATTGGTCCTATAGAATTCAAAAAAGAACAATAACAAGACATAAAATAATGTCAGTGATCCTAATTTCAAATTTCAATCCAACTTGCTTTGCTAAATATGTAAAGCATAAAGAAAATGATACACTTTTCATCTGGGCTGGTCCCATTAATTGTGAAATTGAGTCAAGTCCTTGTTCTACATGTTCTATTTTGTGGGTAGTTTCGTATGGACCCTTTACTTTTCCTTGTCCTTGTCCTTTTTATCACAGTTTTATTCACAATTCACAAGTTAGGATTTTCTACGACTTGCTCTCTCTTTCTCTCTGTGTGTGTCTGTAGTTTGTAGAGTAACTTAAAGTTCACTTTGTACTCATTTTTCTCTAATTTAGCTCTTGTTTTATTCAAACCCTTAAAAGCCATGTCTAGCAAGTAACAAGTAAAAGTAAAAGTATCTGCACGGAGATTCTTCCTTCACTTTAGACTGACGATTTAAAATCTCTCTTTGAATCTCCTCGGTTGTCACGATTTTTGTCCTTGCATCCGCTTTTCTCTACCCATTTTCCACAACCCACACATATATATATATATATACGTTGGCGTTGGCGCTCTTGTACATTTAAATTGTAGTACAAGAGCACGAGCAAAGAGCAAAGAACATATCAGTTGACGATAGTCTTATTAAAAAGTTTTCCTTTTTGATTCTTCTGCATCTGTATAAAACATTTTCTTCTTCACTCATGAGTTTAGATTTTAGATTCTAGATTCTAGATTCTAGATTCTTTAACCTCTGAGGATGAATGTGCTCATTCCTAACAATTTCGGGCTAAAAAAGTATAGGTACAAGAAAAAGAAAATGAAGAAGAAAATGAAGGAGGTAGGAAGTGGAAAAATATCATGTGAGGGCTGAGAACTCAAAGCTCCAAGCTCAAAGCTCAAAACTCAAAACTCAAAGCAAAAGGGAAAGGATGTGCATCACATTTAAAACTTGCCCGTCTCTACTAAACAGAGCACAGTGTGGAGTCTAGAGTCTGGAGTCTGGATATATTTATAGCTGTTGGAGACTGTGGAATTTGGAGTAGATATGATGAGCATGGAGATAAAATCATGAATACGTAAAACGCTTTTAGATACTTTGTTATTCACACTGCGATTGCTTCAACACTCAAGACTTGAGACTTGAGACTCAAGACTCTTGTTTTTTCTCCTACGTTCCTCCTTTCCTCGCTCCCTTCGTCATCTTACATTTTTCTATGCCTGGAATCTGGAATCTGGAATCTGGATTGTGAATCTCTGGTTCCAGACTCTAGAATCTAGACTCGAGACTCGAGACTCCACTTTCCACTTTTCTGTCAAGTGAAAGCATGTGTCGTTTACCATGTCCAAGTTGCTGTTGCTGTTGCTGCTGCAGTTTGTAGTTTGCATTTTCCAGTTTGAACAGGAAGAGATAACAGAATAAACATTTTTATGCTCCGTTTCTTCCTTCCTCTTTCTCCTCTCCCTTTTCAACCATCTACATTTTACACTTTACATTTTACATTTTAAAGGGTACAAGTACAAGTGCAAGTATGTTGTATGTTGTATTTTGTATGTTGTGGCTTGTAGCTGCTTCACTATTTGCTATTTATTTCACCACTGCAGGAGATGGAGAAAGTGGAAAGTGGGAGAAAAGAGAAAATATTAATACTCTTTTCCACTTTCCACAAGATATATAGTTTGGAGTTTGGGGCAAAGTACACAAGTCATTTTAATTATCACCGTTCAGTGATTAATCTAACCGATTTTAATCCCAGTATTGTGGACTGTGGGCGCAGCTGTGTAATCTCTACATTCTACATTAAAACTTTCACCGGCATTTAAAACCGGAATCAAAATCAAAACCGGAATTGGTCTGGACTGGATTGCAGGCTGCATTCAGTTAGCAGTTAGAATCAAATCAAAACCTTTAGTTTTGAACTTGGGTTGAATTTAAATTCTCCCACATTACTCCTTTAAGCTCATTAGTAGAACTAGAACAAGAACAAGAACAAGTACAAGAACAAGAGAGAAGGAGGAGACTCGCATTAAAAATCAGGAACAAAATTCCTATGAACTGAAATCACCTGGATTGGATGGGATTGGACTGGAATGAAGAATGTAGAATATAGATTTTAGAGTAAACCATTTCTAACGATCGAGATCCAGACCAGAGACCAGTCAAGTGAATACAAAGTACAGAATGCCTCAAATCTCAAAACTCAAATCTCAAAACTCATAACGTCTCTAGAATCTACAATTTAGAATCTAGAATGTAGAAACTCAAAAGCCTTTTGCTCTTTGGATGGTTTTTCCTTTTCCCCCTCACAACTTTCTCACCTTACTCTTACTCTTGCGAATTTGTAGTGATAAGGCCTCAGCCTTTTCTCCCGCTCTCTCCCGCTCTCTCTCTCTCTCTCTCTCTCTCTCTCTCTCTCTCTCTCTCTCTCTCTGGTGTTGTGTGTGGGAAATGCCTTGGGTTGATCATGTGCTTATAGTCCACATTCCAGATTCTAGATTCTGCGTCAATACGTCATGCATCATACATGTTTGAACATTGAACATCCTGCGAACCAGAACCCGAACCGGAACAGAACATAATTTGTTTTTACTGCAATACCGTGTGAATTTCCTGGGAGCATGTCGAATGTAGAATGTAGAATGTAGAATCTGCGTAGGCTTGGAACAACACATTGGTTTATATTTTACATAGTTTGGGTTGATGTGTATGTTTTATGTGGGTGGCGTTAAGGATTCATGTTGATTGGGATACCGACAAAGACAAAAAGACAAGGTTAAGGTAGAAACTAGAAACTCGATGTTAAAAAGGTTGTGCAATGAAATATTTCTACCTAAAATGTGTACAAGACACAAAACTCAGTACAGAGCAACCTCTGTACAACGTACAATGCCAATGCCAGCCAATGCTTAATCTTTAGTGTAGAAAATGGAAAAGCAGGTGCTTTTCCCTTCAACTTGTCATTGGTGTGGTGTGGAGACTGAAAAATTCATGCGTCCATATTTTCCATTTGGTGGTATGATGCAAGTCCAGACAGGAGAATTGAGGGTCTAGAGTCTAGAGTCTAGAGTGTAGAGTAGAGAGCCCCTTTCTTCATCCAGCATCCACCTCGCTTATGATTTTCTCCTGCAAAATTTACAGAGTAAGGGTCGTGTTGTAACACTCGCTATGAAACTGGGATGATGAAGCGTTGCGTTTTGTGTTGAGTTGAGTTGAAATGTTGCCACCGGCAATTATATTTCCGTTCTGTGGTAACATTCGCCATTTATAATGCATAATGCAAATAACAACAGGACAAAGGATGAGAATGGAGAAGGAGCAGCACCAAACAATCAACGTCATTTCTATTACACTCCGAGTCTCATTATTACAGCATGAGAAGGTCGTTACTTATGATTTTCAACTCCTTTTCAACTCCTCTCTCTTCCTTTCTTCTTCTCTTTACCTATATCTCCAGCTCCAGCTCCAGCTGCATAGTCTGGCTCTTCAGTGTTTAGAAATTCAGAAGGCATAATACATGCACAAAATACAAAGTGGGGGTAGTTATGATGCAAAATGCATCTCCAACTTTATCTACTCCATTTCCACCTCTTTCATTTTCTTCCTACATCAGCAATCCAGAATCCAGAACGTACAACTTATAGGAATTTGTGGAGTGAGCCTCTTTGGTGGTCCTCTCTACTTTCTCTACTTTCTACATTCTACATTCTACATAATACAACAGTTTGACATTTGGTATTCGGTTGAATATCGCACAGCTCATAATGAAAGCCGTACAATTGAGTCAATAGCCAAATGCTCCTAGTTTACGTTCCTGTACACTGTTTGCTCTTTGCAATTTGCTGTCTACTGTGAAATATTAAAGCATGAAATAAATTATACAAAGTGCCACAAGCTGAGGACAGAACTGGCTCTTAAAATGCTGCTAAATAGGGAACAATAATTCAGCCGCATTTCCTTTTTGATTGAGTATCGTTGAGCTGTGAGCCTTGAGCCTTTAGCCTTGAGTTTTGAGGAGAGGTAATCATCATCATGTTTTAATTTCAGTGCTTTCCCCCCCCCCTTTTTTCTACACTTGTATTTATCAATTATCAAAGTATCAGGTTGATGCACGTCAATTTTGAATTTGGCCATTGTCATTTGTCAATTTGTCTCAACTTGTTGAGTGTGTACTGTGTCCTGTATCAAACAAAAGTGGATAAAATAAACACATTAGTAGAAAATGAACATGACATTGACAATTGAATAGGACAGGGATAAGAGCAGAACAGAAACCTGCAGACAGTTATAAATCATACATAATTTGCCGTACGTAATCGAAAATCGAAACAAATGAACAAGGCAGACACTTCCCAGTAAAAGTGTTGCAAGAGAAGCCAAGCCAAGGATCTTTTGTCTTTTGTCTATCCTCTGTACTCTGTACTCTGGACTAAAACTTGCAATTATGAATTAGAAAAGAGAGGCCAAGTAAAAATGAACATGTAGCTGTCACTGTAGTGCAAACAAAAGTGTGAACAAGTGTACAAGACAGAAAAGCAGGGCAAACGGAGAACAAGTAAAATGTTGAAACAAAACACGAAATTGCAGTGAGATGACCCACTCTCTCTGTCTCTCTCTCTGATATGCAAATACTGACAGAATCAATATAAAATGAACCTGAGTGTTGAGTAGTGAGTATTTTCCCTCTTTGATTAGCCTACTTTAGCCTGTTTTGTCGCGGTCTAATTTCCCATTTCCAATTTCCAAACAACACTCAACACTTGAAAATCAATTTGATTATTTATTCAGCAACCTTCAAACTTGGAACTTGGAGGCTTGACTCTAGAATCCAGACTCCAGACTCCAGACACAAGACACAAACCTGGACAACAAAAAACACTTTCCTTCCTTTTAACACCTTTCTTTGCTGGCGTAGGTCAGTGAAACAAACATTGGCTCGAAACTCGAAACTCGAAACTGTTACATTTCTCTGCACATCAAAGTGTAAATCCAGTCAAATACAAAATAGAGCATTTGTAAAAGGGGTATGAAATGGGAGATAAATAGGTGTAAAATCCTCAATGCTCAATGCTCAAACACAAAAGTATTCAAGCGTTCAAGCGTTTTCAATTGAACATTGAACATGTGTGAGAAAGCGAACGAGCGAACTGCAACTTGGAGAAAATTCACTCTCCGTCTCTGTAACATTTATGCAAAGTTTCAAGTCTGGAGACTGGAGAAAGTAAAAGCAAGTGCACAACATTTTTACATTTTTACACTTTTCCACATTTGTTTCCCTTTAAACGGCTCACACTTTTCCCCACTCTCACCTGTCCCTTGAAAATGGTGCAATTTGTATATTCTATATTTTATACCTACACTGAACACTGAACATTGAACGTGGGACTGGATTTGTAAACTTGTCTATTCTAGAGTAGAAAATACAGAATATAGAATGTAGAATGTACAGAGTTTTCTTTCAGAGACAGAAGCGTTTTATGTGATTTGAAATTGGGAAATGGCTCTTGTGTTGATACGCAAGGACATAAATTATATGCAGGTCCTAAATTATCCCGTACGTTGGTTGGATCTCTCCACTTTCCACCTCTTGCCTCTTGCTATATACAAAAAACATGTGTAGCGTGTAAAGAGTAAAGAGTAGAATAAAAAGAAAGGCAGAAAACGTTTGCTCGGTGCACGTAGCTCCTTAATTTTTTTCTGTCTCAAGTTTCGAGTTTCGAGCTTCGAGTCTCTAGATTCGGAATAAAAAGTATAAAAGATTTGCTCATAAAGGTGTGTACATTGTACATGTTTCTTTCTTTGGTTGTCTTTGTCTTTGTCTCTTTTCCTCTCTTGCTCAACTCGTAAAGTTGTTCCGTAGCTTTGTAAATATTTTACGACTTCATTATTCTACATTATTGACATAATAATATTCTTGTGTTCTTGTGTTCTTGTGTAAACGTCCACTGTCGACTGCTGACTGCAGCTCCTGACTGCTTCTGCTCTCCTTCCTTCCATCTGTCATTTAGAATAAGAGAAAGTCATCCGTTACTTTTTCCTGGGAAAACTAGAGAACAATAAGTGAACATTGCACACGTCAAAAATACAAGGGTGAAGATTTACTCCATACTTGTGTCTCTGCAATCTAGGTTCTAGAATCTAGATTCTAGATTCTGTTTCTTTTTGCCTCGTCTTTATTTGTTCTTCAGACTGTAGACTGTAGACAGTAGACAGGAGGCAGAAGTTCTCAATGCTACTTTTGTACAGCAACGTGTGTGGTCTGTTTCTATAAATACAATAAAAAATGTTATGACCGCACACATAAACCCTTTGTCATTGCAAAATGAGCAATTACCTAAAATATTTACCCAGTGATTCAAAAAAACATGAGGAGTTTGACTTGCATTTTTTATGCTTTATCTACTCCCACCTTTAAAATGTGGTGAGTGAGCCTTGTGGCTTGCGACTCGAGACTCCAAGCTTGAGGCTTGAAGATGATGATAAAATGTGTCACGGATGATCTAATTTCTGTACTGTGTCAGCGACACCACCAAGCGGACAAAAAAACAAAAAAACGGAGCGGAATTTTCTAAAACACTGCCTTTGAATTCTGGATTCTGAATTCTAGATACAAAGGCGTAGCGTAAGAGATGAAGACAGCTGTGAGTTGGAGAAAGGTAAAAGTGGGGGAAGAAAGGGCTACTCCACAAGTTGTAAATGTTGTAGGAGGTTTAGAAGCTTTCTCCAGTTTTCTACAATCTACAGCGTTGAACCTCTAGTTTCTAGTTTGGAGTCTGGAGTCTGAACTTTGCGTGGCCTCTATTTGGTATTACTTTCATTGGGAATGGAAGAGATGGTATAGGGAATAAAGAATGCAGGATGTGCATTGCACAGTCTATACTCCATACTCGATGCTCTAGGAGCTAAAAGGTGGAGGAAGGGGGATCGGGTGAAAGTGAATGGTAGTGAATTGAGGATTGAGGATTGAGGTTGAGCCGGATAAAATATGTGGATGGGTGCACTGTACAGTGTACACGGTGAATGGTGGAGAAGTTGGATGAGACATAAAACATTGGACGTTGTAGGTTGAACCGAGTTGATTCTATATTCTGTTCCTGAGACATATGCAGTATTTATTGGCCTGTCAATATTTTGACACTGATACACCGATTCCCTTTTTCTTCCCGCTCTATAAAACTACAACACAACCACTTTCCCATTCTCCCTCTCTTCTCTACATTTTGTCTTGTACCTTGTCTCTTGTATATTGTACCGCATCATGTAAAAGGAGCTTCTGCTTCTGTCTCTGGATTTTATATCCTAGATGCACCCAGCCTTTATTTATCAGTATTCCTAAGAAAGGGAACAGTTTCCTTCTTTCTCCTCTACTCTAACATCTAGAATCTATACTCTAGAATCTATACTCTAGAATCTATACGTTTGACGAACTATGATTCGGGCCAAGCCATTGAACAACAAACAAGAGAAGAGAGAAAGGGGAAAGGAATGAGTAGAGTTAGCAGAACAAAAGAGAAGAAAACAACAAGGAGCAGGAGCTCACAACCAACTCCCCCCTGATGAATAACAATTGTGTTAAAACGCTGATGCTGACAACAGTTTCTCCAGTTTTCCTCTCAGTTTCCCCAAAACCCAAAACCCAAAACATTCTCAATGTCTAAACTCTAAACTCTAAACTCCAAACTCCAAACTCTAAACATTCCTGTATTCATGTCCCGTTTATGTATAAATACAGAGCGGAGTTTGTAAATACAAAATACAATTTGTATCATCTGAGCACAATTCTCTATTCTCCAGCTACTTTATTTTTATCTACCGTTTCTATTTCATGTTCATGTCGATGCTGCTGTCGGGTATCCACAATCGACAGAGATTCCGACTCGTAATCGTATTCGCGGAATTTTGAAAAAATAAACGATTTCTCTCCTTTCTTTTGTTCTTTCTAGATTCTAGATTGTACATTGTACATGTGTATAAAAGTCAAGGGGGAATTTGAATTTGAATTTGTATTTGAATTTTGTGACCACATTTCCTATTTTTTATTATCTCCCACATTCCATAAAAAATTCTCTACCTATCGTATTTCCGTTCTCCCCCTTTTAACATGAGCATTGAGGACACGTGGAGTGTCAAGTTTCGGGTTTCAAGTGTAATAAACATGAGTATGATATTTTATTGAGTATTTTGTATATTTGTTTGTATTTCTTTTGCTTCCGTTTTGTCTAGACATTCTGCTTGGTCACCAAAAAGTATGGAAAGCACTACATCTACAGATTTTCCGCCTCCAGATCCCTTTTTATATTCGGTCCATTGAACCCGATACGGAAATGTGCGGCCCGACTCATGTCCAACCAACTGTTTGATATGTTCATCATACTTGTGATTATTTGTAATTGTGTTACGCTCGCCATGGCTACCAATTGGGAAGTTGGTAATAGTTCTAAGGTAACATCTCAAACCTCAAATCTCCCACTTTTATTTTGTCATCACCTGCTCATTCACAATTAAATTACAATTTAATCACCTAGTAATTCTTCCTCTCTCTTTTTTTGTTTGCTTTTTTTAGATGTATAAAAATGAGGAGCTGGAAAACGTGCTAGAAATTATGGAGTAAGTACACATTTTTATGGACATTTCATCATTTTACTACGAGATTTCCAACTGCTCAAGTTCATTTGGCTGCAACCATGTGAATTACGAAATTACGAAATTACGAATTTACTTGTACACTTTAAGTTCATTAGGAAACTCAATACAGATTGAGATCCAGAATCCACATACATTCAAATTTAGTCCGGTTTGATGTTTGATCCCCACGAAATGCACATTTTGCATAACATGTGATATTTGATAGGAAAATTGGACAGTTGATCCCAGTTCAGAGCAACTTGATGAATTTTGCTACATTTTCAAACTCGTATTTATCATTTATTTACTTGTTATTGATTTCGTATATTCAAACTTGAAATTCCCAACTGCTCCTCCTCTCACAGAATTTGAATGAGAAAATGAGGTCACCTTTGAACAGTGTAAAATGTCATGATGCGTTTATCCTGCAATACACGATACAGGATTCACGATACACGATATGGGAGGTCTGGAGTCTCCACATTTGGGAATAAATCACGTTAGACATGTAATTTCCTAATTTGTACGAGTAGAGGAAATGAGCGAGTTTGTATGAGTTGAAACGCACCTAATTTGTAATTGGTGAAGTGAAAACGGTGAACGATGAACGGTGCAAAATCGGACGCTCCGATTCCCACTTTCCAGTTTCCAGTTTATAGAAATTGCTTAGCTCAACTAATTAAATAAATTTGGCCCACGTTGCCTCTTTCTCTCTGTTGCTCCGTTCTCAATTCTCAATTATAAATTCTAAATTCCAAATGACAGATGGACTTTTTCACTTTGCCCAATCACGAATCTCAATATCTCGAAATATCTGGAAATCTGTACTCTTTAGACTTTAGACTTTAGATTTTAGATTTTAGATTTTAGACTGCACACGAATATCCTTTCACAGTCGGATTTTACAGCGACGGACGAGAGGCGAAAGCAGGCCGAGAAGCATCTTAATGAATATAAATTCATGGCATGAGTCTTGAGTCTTGAGTCATTAATTTAAAAACGTATAGATTGCGTAGATTGAAAATGTGTAAAAATGTGTAAAACGAGATTTCGTATTGAGTTGAAGATCAAAGATCAAAGGCTGTGATTTTTTAACTCTGAATATTGTAAATAAAATAATACTGTTGGTTTGTCTTTTTTTCTCTTTCAGATTGGCTTATTTTTCAATATATGTGTCGGAAATGATAATAAAAGTGATTGCCAAAGGTTTCATCATAAATAAATTCTCGTATTTGAGAAACATGTGGAACATTTTGGACTTTCTCGTCGTTCTCTCCGCTTTTGCTACAATTATTATTGCTGAAACTAGTTCTGGTGATAAAAGTCAGGAATTGGACTTGGACTTCCTTCGCACATTTCGTGTAAGCTCAAACCTCAAACCTCAAACCTCAATTTCAGTTTGTTTTTCCTCAAACCTAAGATTCCATTTTAAATTCTACACGAAAAGGAAATAATCATAATATTCTTTTCTTCTCTCCTAATAAAACAAAATGCAGGTTCTTCGTGCTGTTAAAACTATTTCTATACTACCGGGTAAACCCAGTTTATAATTTTCAATTATTCAATAGAAAATAATAGAATCCTCAACCCTCAAGGTTATCAAGATGGTTATGTTTAAAATGCATTTTCTGTGGTTTGTTTCAGGGCTGAGAATGATGATCAACGCCTTGTTAAGTTCCATTCAACAATTGTTGGAAGTTATGCTCCTTACTTTCTTCTGTTTGATGATATTTGCACTGTTAGCTCTAGAGTTGTTCAAAGGTCGACTTCGACAAAAATGTGTGCTCGTTAAGAATGGAAGTGCACACATTACCATGGTTTTGGATGAGTCCAGAGATGAGAGCGAGTTGGGCTCAATAGCACCCTCCGATCCAGATGTCCACAAACTCTGGACCGAGTAAGTTAACTAGTTATCCAAGCTTTTTCCTAATCCTTGACCTCTGACCTTTGGCATTTGACCTATTTTATCTGACCTTTGACATGTGACCTCCGACATCCGAAATTTGACCTCTGACCTCTATATTTTGACCTCTGACATTTGACCTCTATATTCTGACCTCTGACGTTTGACCTCTGGCATTTGACCTCTGACGTTTGACCTCTGACATTTGACCTCTGGCATTTGACCTCTGACGTTTGACCTCTGACATTTGACCCCTGACCTGTATATTTTGATCTCTGACCTCTATATTTTAACCTCTGACCTCTATATTTTGACTTCTGATAGTTTTAATCTAATTTTAATTTCTCGCACTGTGTGGGGGCCAAAAGTACTGAATTGTATCCAAGTAGTGTTTTTGTGACTATACATGTATTCTCTGACTGATTGATATTTCAGGTGGACGAAAGATGATAGAAACTGGCTGATGCGGAAGGATGGTTACCCTAAAGATGAACACATGCCATGTGAGTCCATTACAAAATGTAGTATTATTTCCCTAGTGTTTTGTTGCTGAGAATCATTAATATTTGTATTGTGTCTTGGTGAAAATCGGAATGGAGTCAAAATCAGTGCTAATACTTTTATTCCCTATGTTTTTGAATTCAGGTGGAAATGATACGGGCAGGTACAGTTGATATGGATAAGAAGTTTATATGGAGTTTGATATGGTCAACGTTCTTGATTCTATAGGTTCTAGATTGAATTTAGTTGATGATGATTTTATTTGTTCTTTGGTTTTGGTTTTGGCTTGACTCTGTTTGTTAGGAAATGTCCTGAGGGGTACACCTGCCTTGGAAATATGGGGGATAATTTTGATGATGGTTGGACCAGCTTTGATAATTTTTTCAGTTCCATGCTCAGTACGTTCCAACTCATTACTCTAGATTTCTGGGAGAGACTTTATGACTTGGTAAGAGCGAGTTTTTTTACTCCATCAACAGTCAATATCCATTCCTTTGTTTACATTTTTTATGGTTTATCATCTTTAAATCAACTTAAACCTAAAAGTACGAGGTAAACTGATAACATGATTTTTTGTTTATCATTTTTCATATTTTAAATAAATCTCATTACACAGATGAAATTTACGTAGAAAAGTCAAATAAGCACCTTTCCAATTTTGAATCTCGGATCTTCAATGTTCTTTCATGCAAAAAATTAACGTTTTTGTATAGTTTTGTTATTATTTTTGTTTATGTTGATGTATTGTGGAATAGGCATTGATCATGCAGTGCGTATGGAATATTGGAATATCGACTATCGACTACATTTATTTAGTATTTACAGTGACTTTGAAGTTTGATGAAACTTTTCTTTGATATGATTTCACCTGATTTCACCTGATTTGATTTGATTCAGTTTGGTCTGATGTCTCATGTACTTTTTTCCTCTTGTTTTCCTTTCTTTTTTCAGGTTCTTTCAACAACTACGCCGCTCAGTGTGTTGTTTTTCTTGATAGTTATATTCCTCGGATCCTTTTATCTTCTCAATCTCATGTTGGCTGTAGTTGCCATGAGCTACGAAGAGGAAGTTCAATCATCCACTCAGGTAATGTATCACTCTTTCTCTATTTACTACTACCGTGCCTAAATATTCTAGATTCTAGAGACTAGAGACATCATCTTCATTTTCCTCGTATAAAATATCCTGGATTTTTTCTCTTCCCGGCTCATCTTGTCTTAGGATAAATTTACCATGTACCTTTATGAGCAATCGATAGGCAAGTCAAGTATTTAGCACAAACTATTATTCTAGATTCTAGATTCTAGATTCTACGCCTTTTGTAGGTTCCATTAAAACCTGTTATTACACGTCCATTTTCCTTCATTGTTTTCCGTCTCGAATCTCGAATCTCGAATTTCGAATCTCGAGTCTTGTGGAATGACAAGAAGATAATGATGTGAATAAATTTGTACATGGATGATTATACATTGAACATTGAATTTGGTTTCGGTTTTGGTTTTTTTCCATTTATTTTTTATGAATTCTCTAAACAAGACAAAAGATAGTTGATGAAAAGGATATGAGTAATAATTTTGAGGAGACTTGGATCATGGAGAAAATGGGAAAATTGCAAGAGTTCAAGAGTTTAGAGGAGGAATTGGGATCCTTG
The DNA here is from genome assembly GCA_034698265.1 of Sminthurinus aureus. Taxonomy (NCBI): domain Eukaryota; kingdom Metazoa; phylum Arthropoda; class Collembola; order Symphypleona; family Katiannidae; genus Sminthurinus; species Sminthurinus aureus. The sequence continues at coordinate 41,909 of JAQGBH010000751.1, forward strand.
CTCAATGTTCAACGTTCAATGTTCAATGTACAGAGCACAAAGAGCAGAGTATCGGAAATCGGAAGAGCATAAATTACCCATGTTAAGACTATGGTAACATTGTATTTTTGGAGGTATTTGCACAGAGGAAAAAGTTGTTCACTATTCTTCTTCTTGCTCTTCTCCAGGATTTTGCTCATCTCCTGACTCTGTGAACCACCGGCCGCGGAACGTTTTTTGAGCTGGGGGGTACAAAAGTTCAAAAAGTCCAAAATACCTAGTGCAAGTTTTCCCAAAAATATTCCATTTTATCTAGTGTAAGCCGAATCTTTTTTTGGGAGCATCGCAAAATTTTTCAGACTTTTTTGATGGTTATGTTTGATAAAATTTAGGCTGCAAAGGTCGTTTTTACGAAGCAAAGCTGAGTATTGGTTTACTCGTGTCCGCCCGTGGACAATTTGACTACGCTTCGCGTTACGTGGGGCAAATGGAGACGTCTGTGTACAAGGCCCTCTACCGGTCACATTTTGAACCCGTTGCGTATTGAACATGAGTCGCAGTATTTAGTCTCACTATACATAGTGACCCTGGGGCAATGTGAGATTTCAATTGTCAGCTTCGCATCCGGAGCGTCAAGCATTTATGCTTTCAAGGCGATATAAAATCCGCACGAAGTGAGGATTTTTGACTTAATTTGCGCATAGTTTCGCTCGTACGCACGCATTTGACATGTCAAATGTTTTACAAATAACACGAAGGTCAACTTTTTTTGTTAAGCAGACCAGCAATTTTAAACACTTATAATTGGCTCAAACATTTTTGCACGGAAAAACGGACCATTTGGGCTGTATAAAATTCTTATGACAGCATAGAAAATTAGTAAGCTTCTAGTTCATAAGTTGGGAAAACAGTTTTGTTCGATTCAAGCCACGCATTTTCTGAATATTCTGGAAAATTTTGGAGGTCGTAGGCCAAACAAAAAAGTTCCAAGGGTCCATTGATTAAAAATACAAATCAAAAACCTTATCAGTTGACGTGAAACTAATAACGTCTTTGATTTGTGTTTTCGATCACTGGAACTTTTCTATTTGACCTACGACCTCAAACATTTGTCCGCATACTCAGAAAATGTATGGCTTATATTAAGCAAAATTTAAGAGCCTTAGCTTTGAAGGGAAA